>JAOVVB010199220.1:0-10912 GCA_028570985.1 Heterobranchus longifilis
ACTACATAACGGTCGCATTTCGCAGCCCACGTCACCGTCGCCACTACCAAACTGATGGTGACGTGGGTCGCGAAATGCGACCGTTGGTGTAGTTTGTTGATAGCCTGACATTAGCTTTTTACTTCTGGCGATTGCATTTACACTTCTAAAATCATAAAAGTGTAATGTATCGTGTAAGTATCATAAACTTTGATGAGGGAACCCATGGCGATGCTAGACTCCGTGTTGGCCTCCCTATAGGGAACCGAAGGGATGACGTCTTTTTCTACACAAGTTTATGATACTTACACGTTTTGTCTAGCGAGATCATCTCTCCATATGAACACCACTTTTATGATTTTACAAGCGTAAATGCGATTGCCAAAAGTAAAAAGCTAATGTTAGTCTATAAACGAATTACACCAACAGTCGCATTTTGCGGCCTACATCACTGTCGCCATTATTAAACTGACGGTGACGTTTTAATGTCCTCGACAACCTCTGTAGCCTCATTGAGCCACTTGTTAGCAACCGTCTTTTTAAACACACAAGTGGGGTCCGGGCCGTTCCCTAATCGTGCAATGTTAACAAAAGCAAAAAATAATTTGTGTATCTGCTCCATGATTTGCATCTGCTCCAAAACTGAATGGGTTCTTCCTTGGTACACTTGCTACACTCAAGTTTCTTGAAAATCGGGACAGTAGTTTTTCTGTAATCCTGCTGACAAACCGAACCAAAAGCATAACCTCCTTGGTGGAGGTAATAAAGTAATCCCTTCAAGTAATCTACTTTTTAAAGACAATAATAACTGTAACTGTATTCAGAATACTTAAATGCGTAACTTGTATTTTACGTAATCCTGTTACTTGTATTCCAGTACTCCCCAACCCTGTTACTAAAGCACAGCTGACATGATAGGGGCCTACCTGATCTTGTGGCCCTGTCTGGAAGAGGGGCCCAATGTCAAAATCTGGCCTTCATCATTTCAGATGATATTAGTTTACATTGTTGGTAATCCTCCATTAATTTGC
This sequence comes from Heterobranchus longifilis, assembly GCA_028570985.1. Lineage (NCBI taxonomy): Eukaryota > Metazoa > Chordata > Actinopteri > Siluriformes > Clariidae > Heterobranchus > Heterobranchus longifilis. The sequence continues at coordinate 1,011 of JAOVVB010199220.1, forward strand.
ATCAGATTCGCCTACCACACACAAACCTTGTCTTGCAATAATTTGGAATACTGCACACAATGCTATAGAGAGAGAAAGGAACAGGAGTTTCAGGAGTCCAGCAGCTCATTTTTACCCAGGGGCCAAGAAGTAATGCCATTTCCAAGTAGCCCACCATGAAATACTGAAATAAGAATATACAGTATGGCACGAGGTCATATTCTCACACTATATCTTGCTCCCACAAGATACTGTTTTATGTAGAATACAAAATCTTGCTCCAAGGAAATACACAAATGTCATTTGTGTGTGTTGCTTTAAAGAGTGTAAAACTAGGTAGTTCAGGTGCGAGTCCCATAGCTTTTTGTTTAAACTAGAAGTAGTTGCAGGTAATATTCAAATGATGTTTACCAGCCATGACAGCGCTACTGCAAAATGTGATCCTGCAGACACTTACTGTAGCAGGAACTACCACCGGACCTCTGCACTTTGGTGTTTATATTTCTGTCTGCCTGTCTGCCTGCCAGTCTGCCTGCCTGCCTGCCTGTCTGTTTGTCTACGGGTGTGTAGTTGACATCAAAATGAAGGCAGAGTTCGAAAATGGGTGTGGTCCGAGCAAGGGCGCCGGAAGGGGGGTCGGGGAAATAGGGATCTGGCCCGATTTGGCACCGCGGCATATTACATATTATTTCTATAATAATGATTGAAACTGATATGTTGTCCTCAGGTCTGATTGGCTGAGTCACTTTCAAAGCCTGTGTAGCTGATAAAGAAAAGACACACCTGTGACCACAGAGCAGTTCATATCTTTCATATTACTGCAACATTGTTGCTTGGCAACGCTGAAGCATAACAGCAAGCCAATTATCATTTAAAAGAAAAAAAATATTTTATTTATTAACTTTTTTTTTTTTTTTTTTTAGAATGTATGTCATAGAATATAGTTTGTTCTTATGCATTATGAATTGTTTGTGGAACCATCTTTAGAACCATGAATAGGCCATTTCTGGTGATCGCAGTGAGTGGAGGTATGAAGCAGGCTCGTAAAGCTGACATGCTGAGTCATTTTTATCATGAGTCATCAAACACGCCCTCTTGTACAGGCCATTCTGTTTCCCTGTCCGTGTAGACACTGGATGTTTCTGAATTTGATCAATCGGCTCCAACTTTGCTGCCAGACTCTGGAAAGCTATTTTATCTTCTTTCTTTTCTGTTAACCACAGATGTACACACATCTATTAATGAGTGAAAACACAGACTTGAATTATTGTATCTCTAACAATATTTTACTTATGAAAATGCTAATTTAAGATGCTGAATTAATCATAAGTACGATGTAAGTAAAGTGACCATCTATAATGGGAATGCCAAATATCTCCATTCCTCAGTCCCCTCCCTTGAACAAATGCAAATGACCAATGTGCCATTAAAGAACACAAAATTAAAGAGATGCACGTTTAGAACAATGACAAATTCAGATACTGATTTAAACATCTGTTTTTACACAAAAAATATATACCGAAAAATAAGAACATTTATATTGTCACATGCAAATGATTATTAGTTATATTTATTTATGTATATGATGGTTTACAGAACCCAAATAGGCCTAACACATAATTTATTTGAAGGCTAGATGGAGAGATGCTGTATATTCACAAGATATAATATAGCACATTTATTTACGGATGTTTCAGTTGTCTTGTGGTTTGTATATAATTAGTTTTAATTTAGGCTATATTTCTGTTACATATTTTAGATCTGAAGCCCACAAACTTGTCTCCTTTTATCCACATACTTAATCATTTGGGGGACTTTCTCTGGTACTCCCTAGCCTACTTAATCATCAAATAATCACATGTACAGTAAATATTGTAACATTTCGGGGCAAAAAAAGAGACATACAGACAGTTACAAGCTTTGTTTTTCTTTGTTTATCAAATTAAAAAAAACTGTGTACATTGTATTTTATATCATATTTATTTATAAAGTGCTTAATAGGCATAGATAGTTTATAGTAATCATATATCGTCATATTAGTTATTTTGTATGTTGTTGGTGGTGGAGTATTCCTTCAGCAATGTGAAAGCTGTTATTTACATAATGTATACAAGTCCCAGGTTGGTACGCCCACTTCCTACCCATGGTGGAAATGGGAGTGTGGTTCTGCTGAAATCACGACAGTGAGCAGGTGACGCCAGCATCTTCAGAGTGGTCGCAGTTGTGCATATCCCGGGATATATGGGAGCAATTCTGCAGCGAGGCCTCCGTGCCATTGCACTTGAGATTGTCCATCTGGATTGGTCCTGTGCCGTTCCCGAATGCAGATTCTCCCGGGGCTGCCGTGGCCTCTCCGCAGTTCAGTTGGCGACACACAACCTTAGCGTCGCGGAGGTCCCAAACGTCATCACACACTGTGCCCCACTCAGAATCTAAGAACATCTCCACCCGACCCTCACATCGGTGCTGGCCATCCATCAGTCTCAGCTCTCCTGCAAACGCAAATTAGAGTCACATAAATTCAGTCTTAACTATTTTTGAAACCCAGTCCAGATGAAATGGGTTGATGTTGTGCTGATATATTTACCCTCAGTGGGTTGTGTGGTGGTAGCAGGTATACTTTCTGTTACCCCAAAGTCGTGTCCATTTGCAGTCATTTGAAAAGCTAAGGGAAACAGAGGAAAGCAGAAAAAAATGATGCTTATGGGTCTTGGCCATACTCAAGAAATATCAGGTCACAAATGCAGTAGCGAGGCTCTCTTACAATTACTCTGATTATAGTCTAGCTTACTATGTGAACCATGCCTGGATAAAGCCTTACTTCAGCCTCACGCTGAAAATTACAAGTTTTGAACATTTGCATTGTGCATTAAGGCAGGCCTGCTCTGATCATCTGGTGAATGATTGTAAAGATCTACAAAGAATTATGTTCACAAGGTTTTCGTGGAGGTGTTACACCGAAACGGGTCACAGGACACTATTTTGCGGAGGCACCGTCGGGGCGTGGCACCGCCCAGGACGATTGTGATTGATTTAAGCAAATACAAACAGGCCAGAGAGGTTTTTTTTTTCACTATCCGGGAATGAAAGTGCATTGAATCCATCCTATTTTCCGATCAACTTGAAAGCAATGGTGTGCTATCTAAGTTAAGGGGAGTCTGTATGTGCTTTTGATTTAGCCACGAAGAAGTGAAATTTGGCCTGCGGGCATGCAGTGACGCTGATGTGCCTTGACTCATCAACTGTATTTTTTATGCTCTCTGGGCTGTCTCCTCCTCCGAGTACTACAGTCATGCATTGCGAGTGGACAGCTCAGCAGGGCGAGCACAGACGACCGGATGAAAAGGAAGTATGAGCTTTCAGTGGAATTGATGACTTAACATGGGGATTGTCTGTATCACAAACCTCTATCTTAAGTATTGTATAGGTGCTTTGTCAAAAATGTGTGCCTAATGGAACCAGCTTTAGCCCCACATATTAGAGAGGTCTTACGTCCGCAGATAACTCCAGCATCCTCATGATGGCCACAGTTGTGCTGACCCCAGCCCAGGTGGAAGCACTCGGCCAGCGCTTCTTCACTGCCTGAACATTCCACATTGTCCAGCAGGATCGGACCCGAACCGTAGCCGAAGTAGGCATGGCTCTTGGGGGCAATAGGTGGGCCGCAGCCTAGCTGCCTGCAGACCACTTTGACGTTTTCTATGTCCCAATCATCATCACACACCGTCCCCCAAGAACCTTTGTAGGAGACCTCCACACGACCCTGGCAACTACTGTTACCATTCATCACACGAATGGCTGGTATGCCTGCACAGGAATAAATAGACAGGTATTGCAGTGTCTTTTCTGAAAATTGCATGAAAGGCTATAATATTCCCCGGTAGGCCCAATATTAAAACATAATGTACTTGTGTTTAAAGTTGAATATTGTTACCTTTTGTCAGGGCAGTCGTGGTAACAGTTGTTGTTATTGTAGTAGGTGGTGACGTGGTGACAGGAAAGCTTTCTGTTGCTGGAGGGAAGATGTAATGCACAATAAGATAGACTACCTGTTTATAATGATCATGGTGAGGTTAGTCTGTTGCACACTTTCACCACCATGTTTCGTGGCACTGTGGTGTAAAACATTTAAAGACAATAGGGGAGAAATGGCTCTCCCTGTTGGTCATTTGGCAAAAGTGCATTCTTACTGAGGAAAAACATCCAGCAAACAAATTGGACATGCTGATGATGCGAAGGAGTAATACTTATATACCTTGAGTGTTATATGTTCCCCAGAGCGCTCTTTGGTTTTGTGTCGCTGCCATAGTCGGTATAGTGGTGGATCCTGAAGTGGGTAGAAATGGAAATGACATTGTTTTTATATGTGCAGTGCAACTTCTACTATTACTAGTTCTACTAACACTACTGCTGCTTGTTATGAACAGATAGCAATACTGCCATTATAAACTCTTCTCCTCCTTATTCAATATCCCCCGAGAGTCAATAAATTACCTTAAGATTTTAGCTTATCTTATTTATATCTCAACATTACTAACTGACTTATTGCATGGACAAACTAAATATTTCCACCACTATTATTTCTACTGCCACTAGTATTTGCGACCACAACTACTAATTACTACTAACATTATTATCATCTGTAGTAATACATATAGACAGAAGAACAAATTCACAGTAAATAGTCAGGATAATAAATGGTTGTCATGTAGCTTTAAGCCATGCTATCACCATGAAATGGTAATATCAGTCAGTCCACCACTTTAGTCCAGACTGAAATATGTCAACAACTATTGGATGGATCGACATGCAATTTGGTACACACATTCTTGATCCCAAATCCTACTGACATTGGTGATCCCCTGGCTTTTCCTCTGCACCATGAGGTTCACATTTGTGGTTTTGAGTGAAATTTCTCAACAATTATTGGATAGACTACTGACTTTCCCATCAGCCTCAGCTGTACTATGTGTTTATGCTAACATGCTAAGCTGTGATTCTGAACATTATACATACTTAACATCAGCATGTTAGGCTCATTATAGAGTGTTGCAGGGATGACGCATTTTTGTAGGCCAACCCAGAAGTTAGCATTGCCCTGGTTCCCTCGACAAAAAGCCATTGGATTTTGGATTATTGCAGAAAATAAATTCTGTGGCAAATTAAAGTTTATCATACTTGCATGTTTTGTTCAGCAAGATAATCTTCTCTAAACAAACTACACCACGGTCGCATGACTTCAACCTCATCACCACTCGCATAGCCAGACCTATCTCCACAGTGCTGTGTGCAGTCTGGTAAGTCCGGTAAGTTGAAAAAACTCCCTGGCCTGTTTGTATTTCTTTAAACCAATCACAATCGTCTTGGACGCCCCGGCTGCAGCGAAGGGACTTTGAAAACCACACAGAAGGAACTTCCTGTCCACAGGGTTTCCTCCCGGAGTGGAAGTAATAGCGTGTACATACAGGGCACAAATAAATGAATTCGCGCAAATGAATTAGGCTACATATAAAGTCAATGTAAAGATGCGATTAGATGCGAATTTTGGTCGAGCAGCACGAATGATGCGAATTGGGCGGCTCGATGACGCAAATTCGCTCATCGCATGAGTTGAAATATCTGAACTTCTGCGGCAAGCGTCGGGAATACTCACACGAATGAAGCAAAGAAAACAGAAGATTCCAGCGTCCAAACTCGCGCGAATTAACAAGTAGATTATTTTATTTGCATCTGGTGTGTACATACAGTAAGGCTTTATACTGGCACTGCTTACATAGTAAGCCAACTACCACTGAGCTGACTGACATTTAATGTCCCTGACGACCTCTGTTGTCTCATTTAGTCACTTGTTAGCAACCTTTTTTAAGATAGGCCTACGTAAAAGCTTTTACTGTTACTTTTTAGTCTATTTACTGATGTATTTGATGTCGTAGAACAAAACATGAAAATCTCTTAAGCTTGTGTTAACCACAGACCCTGTTTCAGGTATCTGACCAAAAACCCACTGACTTCGGGACAAGGGAACCAGAAGTGCAAAAATGCTAACTCATTTCCGGCTTTTAGACCAGGAGGGTAGAATGAGGAGATGTCACACATCATCAGCACGTCATATCATTGGGGTACACATGCACAGTAAAATCTGGTCTGCACTTGCCGAAAGCCTCAATAGCTGGCGCAATATCATAGAACCAAAAAGTTCTGCGCACCCAAACAGCACCTGAGCAGACACCATCTCTTTATTTCTAGCGCCTTCTGCTGTAACTTTCCAACATCGCAGTTCCTGTTACATTGCGCATGTGTCAGACATCATAGCTACAGTAGAGAGCGTGTGCCAGCCTCCATAACAGCCTTGGTGTTGGGACCAGCAGCACTCTATTGTGAGCCTGTTAGCATGCTGACATTAGCATTTAGCTTGTAGTAGGGCCTACAACCTAACAGAGCTGCTAGCATGGTTGTAGACTCTTAGCCTTGTTTAGTTATCTGTTTGAATAATAATAATAATTCCTAGTTTACATCTGTACGACTTGTGTTAACATGACAGGACGGTGTACCAGTGCAGGTGACCCCAGCGTCCTCATGATGTCCACAGTTGTGATTGCCCCAGCCCAGGCTTTTGCATCTAGCCAGTTCTTGCTCGGTGCCGTGGCAGTTCACATTGTCCAGGTGAATCCGACCGGTCCCGTAGCCAAAGTAGGAGTTGGTGTGTGTATAGATAGCACTACCGCAGCCTGTCTGTTGGCACACCACCCGGGCATTGTTGAAGTCCCAGGCATCATCGCACACTGTCCCCCAGTTTCCTCGGTAGTAGATCTCTACCCGGCCCTGGCAGGCGTTCTGTCCATTCGCCAGACGGATGGTGCCATCTCCTAAAACAATATGTAGAGAGAGGCATTTATGGGTACTGATTTTGAATATATTTCACTACAACATATTTCTAGACTCTGTTGGTTTTTATTAGAATATATTCTTCGTGCGTGCGTGCATGCACATCAGAGGAGATGACTAACAGATATTGATACAGGGAGGAGGAGGAGGGTGTGGGCCTGTACAGCAATACTGTGGCTTCTCATAGCACTAAGCACAGATGTTGACATTTTATGCCTCGGCCCAGACAAAAGCACACCTTTTAACAGAGACAATAGACATTCTCATGTGTCGCCATTTAAAAATGTACTTCACCTCTAAAGAAGCCTGGATGGCTGCACTACATTCCCAGTGGGTGTGACGAAGGCCACTGAGACTAGAGAATGGAGAATTGGCTAGATACGTCACTTCTGTTGTCGTCTCTTATGATCCTCTTGGGAAGTAAGGGAAAAAACATCCACAACAAAGGCAAACCCAGCAAACAATAAGGACGGCTGGGAATACAAAAGGCCTTGGAGGTGTATTGTACAATTTCGCAAATTATACTTTCCACTGAGCTGAAAAGCCTTAAATTCATCCAGGACAAAAGTTTCAGCAATCAAACATGACTTTGAAGTTTATTTCCATTTGTAGTGTTGTTTCACTACCCGGGGTTGTAGTTATACACCTTGTTTACGTATGTATCAATGTTTCACACAGTTCCTAGTTTATTATCTCAAAATTATCATATTTGTTTCTGGGTTTTGACCATTTGCCTTTAGGCTCTTTTTTAAAAAAAAGACAAATTCATCCCTCTGATGTATCATTTTGGCAGAAGACCAGTCTCATTTAGATAAAAGCAGGGAGCACTTACGTAAACCGTAGTTCTCCTGGGGTGGTGTGGTGTGATCCTCGGGACCTTTTGCCTCTATCACCGCTAGCAGCAAAATGAAAAGGAAGCAGGGATTTTAGTCACTTTGTCCTCTTTTCTTCCCAGGGTTCTAGCTTACACGAAGAGATGTTTCACCACTACATCAGCCAACTTAAAGTTGTACAAAAGCTTTACCTCTGCAGGTAACGCCCACATCCTCATAGTGGTAACAGTTGTGGGAGCCCCAGGCCAGGGTACGGCACTGGTTGAGGTCCGTTTCAAATCCTCTGCAGTCCACGTTGTCCAGCAGGATGAGTCCTGTGCCTTGTCCAAACTGAGAGCTGCTGCCCACCGCCACAGCCACTCCGCAGTCCAGCTGCTGACACACCACGTTAGCGTCCACCATGTCCCAGTCGTCGTCGCACACCGTTCCCCATGAGTTGTTGTAGAACACCTCTACTCTACCCTCACACCTGTTGCGTCCGTTCACCAGTTGTACTTTGGAGAGATAAGCAGACGGTATCTGTCAGGTTCATTTTGTCGTCAGAGTTTAAACATTCCCGGTGTTTGAGTGAGATGAGGACGTTCATGTTTGGTTATGATTGTGCCACCTCACTAAAAGATCTGAGGCCCATACAAGCTCTACTGTCTGAGGGACATTTTAACAGCGTGATTCTGTTTGGGCAGAAAAAGAGATGAGAAGACAGACTAGCATGGCTCTAGTGTAATGACAGTTAATAGCAAAAAGTCTAATCCTACCAAGTTAAGGCACACAATAAGCCACATGACTCCTTGGAAGAGAGGGGTGGATGCAGGAGGGTGGGAGGTTACATAGCAAATAAGTGGGGATTAGGGAAATGGAGAGCTGGGAAAGCCTGCAGGCACTGATCTACCTTCTGTACTCTATTTCACTGACACGCAGCCAGCCACTGATAGGTTTTCATATTGTGGCCTGGATGCACACATGTTTTTCTGAACATAAGTGTCTGGACAGCAGGTGTGGAGGCGGCTGTCGAGCTCATGCTTACCTGGGTACTGCGTCCTCACGGGTGTTTGAACGCCATTGGCTGAAACAGGAGGGAGGAGGAGATCTGGAGAGAGTATGGTCAAATTATTTGTTGAAAGGAGGCTCTTGGCCTTACTGTACTCTATATCTACTATATCTATTTCCCTGTAACACTAGACACAGAGTGAAACCACAACAGGAGGCCTGTTCAGACCACGTAGTGCAGCAGCCACAACAGAAATATGTTAGCCTATTCCTTTAATTTGGCTTTATTAGGAAAGGGAGGTTTGGATGGATTGCCATAAAACTTTATACAGACATCATGGTCCTCAGAGGATGAATCCTAAATTTCTCCTCACTTTTCATCTAGCACCGTCACAAGGATACATGTGGACACGTGTGACATTTTTCAATAATCAGGCTATTGGATGGATTGCCATGAAATTTGGTCCACACATTCATGTTATGACCAAATATCTGCAAAGCTAATCACATTCCCATCAGCCTCATCTGCACATTTTGTTTAGTGCTAATTAGCAAATGTTAGCATGCTAAACTAAGATGGTAAACATGGTAAACATTATACTTGCTAAACATCAGCATGTTAGCGTTGTCATTGTGAGCATGTTCATCCCTGTCTCCTACAAAATTACATTCCCATACACGTTCCCTTACAAACTACATTCTCAATTATGTTTCGAGGGAAACAGTTTTTCTCACAGATTACGGTCGCAGTTTTAAACACCTCATTAACTTTGTGAATTGATAAAAAACTACTTGGTTAGGATTTTTTTTTTTGTGACCCATCCATCCACCACAACCTCCTCCCATCGCGGACTTCTGCGGACTATGATTAGAAACGTTTTTTTTTTGTAATAGGTTTTTGTAAAAACAAATGTATTCTGGGAGAAAATAAGTTTTTCCTGCAAACATAAATTGAGAATACAGTTTTGTGGTACAGGAACATAATTTTTTAGGAAACCAGCCTGGCATGTTAGCATGTCGGCATTAGCATTTAGCTGCTATGACTGTCAACTCTGTTATTTTTAAAATGAGGGACTAATATGAAACACTGGTATCAGTGAGTGGGGGAATACAACATCTGGGTCATTATCAGCAAAGGGTGCCCTTTGGTGTCCCCAGCAGAAAAACATATTTTTGAGGGTTTATTATAATGGCCAAACATTTACACACACATCAGTA
>JAOVVB010199230.1:0-10912 GCA_028570985.1 Heterobranchus longifilis
GAGAAGGGACTTTGAGAACCACACGGAAGGAAGGAGGGACTTCCTCTGGCCGGGGTCTCCTCCTGGCGGAAGTATAATGCCGACGCTGCTTACGTACCAGCCAGACGACAGTCCAACGACATGTACAGCCCCAGGAGAATCGCCAGCTCCTGTAATTTTTTCAAAGGCAATTGTGAAATCCGACTTTGAAAGCAAATTGTTTATTTTATTATGCGAATGTTTCTCCACACAAACATCAATACTTTTTGTAGGTGTTTTAGGTCCAGACTACATTTCGAGCGCCTCTCTCGAATTGTTTACCTGCATACAACCGAAACAAGTCCCACCCCGGCTCAAACGTGATTTGTCGAAACTACTCGGACTCCAAACCAGAACGCTAACGATTCCACAATCTTGTCCCTTGCCTACTCTATCTCTCATATATCTCTTATAGAGATTACAGTGTGTATATCTGAAGGTCATGTGTGTGTCTGTGTTCTTTTAGACCTTGAGAGTGAGGACACTCTCTCAAAGAGCTGTTTGCTCTGGACATGGGTTTTTGAAGGAATAGTTCAGCAATTTGGGAAATATGCTTTCTTGCAAGAATACAATACCATGCTAACTGTGAGTGTACCTACCCCAAGCAGCCAGTTAGCTTAGCATAGCATAGAGTCTGTAAACGGGAGGGAACAGCTAGCCTGGCTCTGCCCAAAGGTAACAAACAAGGTTTTAAAAATATATTTTTGATTGTTTGTTTAGCTAGCCAGCCTAGCTGTTTCTAGTTAAAAAAAATAAATAATTTAATAAATATTTAAATAAAGTTTTACATCAGAGTATAATATATTTTTTTTTAAATATTTTAAAATGTATGTTATGGGTGTAACCCATATGAAATATAGGGCTACTAAAATCCCATGTCTTTTAGAGGTGTAGTTACATGTGGTTACAATAGGGGGCGCAATACACGTCTATGCATCTAAAGAAGAAGAGTGTTGAACGAATGATACCTTGTCCGGTGAGATCCCCTCCTGTGTAAACCAAACAAACAACCTCAGAATAGTCCTAACATTTTTATTATTTCCCTGTGACAACGCTAATAAGCTATTCCTTTATCAGAATCACAGCTGTGAACGAGAGCGAGACCGTTTCTGTCGAGTTATTGTATGAAGAAACTGGTGAGTTGAAGGCTAATTGTTGTTAGCCATTTAGGCTATGGTTGCTAGCCATTGTGAGGAGAGATTACACCATATTTACTGTTCAAGTTCAGATTCTTTTCATATGAAAAAAACAGTTGGAGTTATGAGAATATTGTCTCACGTTTCCAACGTACTTTGGTGCATACTGTGTCTGTGTCATTGCTGAATATTATATAAAGATTGCTAATGCTAATCGCTAAGATGTACGATTTGCTAGCTTTGGGTAGTAGCACAGCTAATGTGGTGAAACATTAAATGTGCATTGAACGTATTCTGTTGACATTAAAGCCATTCGGCTTTAATGTGGTTAACACACCTTAATGGTTGAAAACACATCATTGTGATTTAACTGATTTTGGTTATTAAAATATAAATGTTATGGAAGTTAGTATGGATAAGTCAATTCATTTTCATTGTTAAGGTGGAACATATTAAAATTATGTCTAAAATTGTTTTTTAAAGGGGATATGTTGCACTTAAAAAGTGGTAAAAGAAAAATATAAATATTTCACTTAGTAAAATATGAACATACCTGTATACATACAGCCGGTGTCATCGGGATAAACGAATGTGACGTTTTGTGGGCGTTCCCATGAATACCAACTGTATCTATATCCTTAGTTATTGGTTATACATTGTAAGATATTCTAAATGAAGAAAATATGTTAATGAGGTCTCATGTTAGAAACAGAAAGAGAACAGAATAACTTATTAACCTGCACTATCTGTGTTTGAATTTAGAATTTGGAGGATTCTGTGATGGCGAGCCCAGAGAGACTGTGGACAGACGTGGAAGCGGTGTAGCCTACATAGGACCTGCCCACAGAGGATGTCTGACAAGCTCCATTCATTCATTCGGACCCCAGATAAGAACACGTACACACTACACGGGTAGCAATAGTCGTATTAGTGTATACCCAATACACACACACCAACCTGATCTCTTTGGATCCAAACCTGTTTACTCGCGTTGCTTGCCGCAGAAGATGTAATTCATTCGTGCAAATTAATTTAGTCACGTCCCGTGTGTACACGACATTAGAGTTAGGTCATCGGGAAATAAGTCTCGCGAGAGTTTTTGCCCGTTTTCGACGTTTTTTTTATAAATCTAGGGTTACCTTCTAGACACAATCCAATGTTTGCTGGGAATAAGTGCATTTCTCCCCAAAGATCAAACTATTCCTTTAAGGTTAGAGTTAGGTTTAAGAAGAGTTTAAGGTGCACGTTGGGCACAAAAAATACCTTCAAACAAACAATTTGAGAGGGGTAAACCACTCTTAGGGATTAGGGGTACAAATGGCTTCATTTTAAGGGGCCACAAGCCAAAAAGGGTGAAAACCACTGAGCACAGTGTCCTCACAAGTATAGCAATACAAACATGTGTCCTCATGCGTTCACACCCATTTTCACGCACTTTCATTCAGTGTGTAGTTCCTTGGCTGTGTGCATGTCCACATGCGCACAATATGTAGGTTCAAATTGTTGTGTCTCCATTATCATGTGTGATTACCTATTCACTCCTCCTCAATTCATCACTGCTCTGTGTTGTACAAATAACAGGATGAGAAAGATCACGGCCTTGCACCGTGTGTAAGATGAAGAGGGAAATATGCTCTTACCTTCAGACTGATAGAAAACAGGTCTGAACAGACTTCCCGTCTCTTTGTTTTTATATCCTGCATCGTACACATGCGCAACACCTGTATCTAACATCACTGTACATATGCTGTAATGGTGAGAAAGGTGATGTAAAACCCAACTTTTTAGATAATGATGATGAATAAACACTGAACTAACACTGTAGGATCAACATTTTTAATAACCACCTTCTCTAAATCCATAACGCTGCAAATTCAGCTCCCTGCAGAATATTAAGTATATTTTTACTGCAGATTTAGTGTCAGAGAGCTCTGTTGATGTGCGTATTTAAAGAGATTCAATTACGTGATTACAGCCATTGGGATTTTTTCTTTATTATCTCCAGGTGTAATTTTACAATTTTCCCCTGATTGCCTCTGATCATGCACATCCAGCAGATGAGTAACCAAAACATCACCTCGTTTCACCAGCTTTTGTTGAAATACACGGAAAAAGACCCAGTTTTCTGCGTAACCACACCCACATCACACTGCACGAGAACAATCGGGTCTCCATGACAATAGATTAGCAGCTATGTGTGTTTGTGTGCATGTGAGGATGTTTGTTTCTCCCTAGAACATTGTGTTCAATGATATAAGAGTCTTTATTCTCTAATAACCCAACGAGAAATTAAGCATTTCATCATCGCTTTTCATCCGTGAAGGTTGTCGAGTAACATGAAAGGACCTGTGTCACCTAACATGGCATTCATAATTCATTTAGGTACAAGAAATCTGTTTTCATTGAAAAGTGTGACACTATATACCAATCGTCCTCCCATCCATCTGCCATGTATCAGAATAAATACATTAAAATATACATATAAATATATATATAAAGCAATAACACTGTAAAGTATTCTTTTCTTTCTTTTTCTTCTTGGTTAAACATGTGAAAAGTGGGTAAAAAAAAAAATACAAAAACATAAAATTATTCTATTTATGAGATTATTAAACCTCAAAAAACCTCTCTGTCTCTCTTTCTCTGACTGTCGTTAATCCATTTACTTCTTTTATCCACAGATTGCACAACTGATCACAAGTTGCAATCACAAGATGTGGAACAATCATGGTGTCTGTGAAACAGGATGGGAAAACAGGAATATCTTTGTTATCTTGTCGGTGTCCTTATTTCTGAGACCGACATGCTGCGACACATTTTTCACAAATTCAATTTATTCTCACACACAGTCTGATTAAAATGTCCCAGGTGCGTGTAGGCTGACTTTAGCACTCAAGAGACTAAAAAAAAAAAAAAAAAGACGTGTTAAATTAATAAATGAAGAAAATCCAGATCTGGGTCAGTTGGATCTATTATTCACAGCTTCTGGCACAATTAGCATCAGGTCAGACTAATTAGGGATTGTTTACTGATACTCTGTTATGTAATGAGAAATCCTTCACACTACGAGAAGTAAGTAATGTGTACATTACATTATGTGTGTGTACTAATAAGAGGCGCTGCAATTACTGTACTGCTCATAAATAGCCGAACGTGTACAATTCAGTTATAGCAGGCAGTAAGTATGTAATTCAGTTTGATAAATAGTTTCAAACAGCTGTGATTCAATGAGTAATTAATTGATCAATTTTAACATTTCAAGCAATTCAATGTGAACTTGATTATTTTTCATTTTTTCATGGCCTTTAAAATCATTCAAACTAAACACTCACTTTATTTCCACTGGGAGCTGCTGTTTTGAGTCCAAAACACAGTTTAAGAAACCAGTGTTTAGTGTTTTATGATATGTGAAAACTTTGCAGGCAGTAAAATACCTTTCCTTTTTCTCAGGTAACCTACAAACTCCCATGAGAAAAACAATAAAGTGTCGCTCTCACCTAATGTCTCTCTATATTGAATCTTGCCAGAGATTAGATTTAAGCTCCCGGGGATGTCTCTGAATATTACTGAGGGGTTTATGAGCAGGAAATAATAAATCCATGGCTAAATTCCTCCAGCAATCCAATTTATGCAATTGACTGTATATATTCAAAAATAAATTCCTCATGCTATATTGTGGGGGGTTTTCCCACACAATGATGCAGCTATGTGATCATTGCTCTACTTACAACTGTACTTGCGCAGGCTGGTTTCATTCACTGTTCGTAGTAATGACTGCGAAAAGTTATGACCGTAATTCGTACGCAACTCACGTAATTGTGAGCCGTGAAGCCCGGCTTGTTATGTGCCATATTGATGTTTTATTTGTAGACGGCGCCCTCCAGTGGCCGCAGTCAGTATAGCATGAGCAAACCACTATACAGTGAGGCGTCGTGGTTTAAAAGACGCCAAGGGCAGCCGGGGAGGGGGATGGCTTAATCACACACAGGAGACTGTGAGAAATTAAAAGTCAGTGTTGTAATTCTTAAACTCCGTTCGTTAGTCATGTGACGTCCTACGTCACATCCTACATTACAACATAACTGCTTCCAGTATTTGTTGTTGTGTTTTTGTGTGTGACAGCTTTATTTATAATACGGAAGTAGGGATTTTAATGCAATCCCAGTGGTTTTTTTAACCACTTGGTATGGTTAACCACTTTAACCATACCAAGCTGTTTTGTTGCCTAAACCTACCAAAGTAGTCCCATTTCACAACGTTAATCATGATGTTAATGACGTGTTTAAACCGCTACCAGCACATGTGTTTAAAACAGGCGACAAACACAGCGACCGTCATGTGTTTAAAATGGGTGGAAAACAGTCATATTTCGTATGATATCATATGAACTGTTGTGAATACATTTTCATAAGATATCATATGAACCCGTTCATGAGAATGCGTTGACTTGCGTATATAATAACAGCATTAACCACAGATTCGTCACATACCTGCCAGCTCCGAATGCCTTGAAATCATCCCTAGAAAGTAATGAGCTGCACACAGTTGCTGCTCTCCAACTACCACTTACAAAAAAAAATATATTGATTCTGCAGGTGATTCAAGCAGTAATAACAGGCATGTTGAATAATGTGATGTCTTTGTGAATGTAAATAGAAAATGTGACAGTGTGGTTGGGGAGGGTGAGTGGATGTTGGAGCTTTGTAGTAATTTTCCTCCCAGCCCTGAGCTGTACTGTAAGTAGGTCCCTGTCCCTCCCTGTTGTCCCTCTCTGTTTACCCCTCTCACCTTTCCTCATCTTTCACCTCCTGTCTCCTTTGTTCTCCCTTTTCTCCCACATATGATTTCTTAGCCTCTTTGGTATGTGTTACCTGTCAGTGATCAAATATGATACCGTGTTTATTGTGTCGGACCACAACAACTTTCCCTCCTTGTGCAAACAGGAATGCCCATCATGTTACATATTTTTATATTATATAACCTATAAGTTATATGACAAGTGCTCCAAATTATTAGGCTTGCAGCGGTAGTCGGTGTTACTGGTGTTACACAGTGTTGGGGCATACACCGATTATATTACTTGCCCACCGGCCCCACGTCTGCTTTAAAAAAATATATAAATAAAACCCATTTAGTTTATTTTTGCATATCAGCTCCCACCATGTCTCTGCAGCACTGTAAAGCAGCCGCAGCACAGAGGAGTCGGATTTAACTTTCACTTCACAACAAGACAATGGTGGAGGAGTTAGTGTCAAAGTGAAAAGCAAAAGTGAAGAATCATGTCATTTATATCATATATCATATATCATATATCATATATCATATATCATATATCTATATCGCGTATCGAGTATCAGTGTGTTTTCTTGCAAGATCCACCTGTGGTTCGTGGAGAAAATAGATAGACTGCGGTGTTCTGTACAGATGACATTTTTTCACGGGTTGCTGAATAAATATTTCCAGGTCATGAATACAATTTCGATGCTTGTCATCTTCAGTTCCCCCACTTTCATTCCCGACCAAACAAGAGACATCCACGGCATTTATTTCTGTGAGATTTAGTAAGTTTCACCACAGAGAGACTGCAGCACTTAACAAGGGAGGGAGGGAGGGGCGTTTTCTCCTGTGCACGATGATGATTCCACTGCAGTGTTATTTAATGAAGAATCAATAAAGTTAATGTTAATTACATCAATTTAATGTTTTAATTTTAAATTTTGGAAGCGGACAGCACCGAGGGGCACTTCTGCCTCGTGTCTGAACCCGAATTGGGCCGTCCGGTAACACCGGTGTTGTCACAACTTTATTAACTGGTGGCATCTCTACAAACCATACGACGACATATGCCGTTTGTTCCTGCCCTCTAATACGACCCACTGGAGCGTTTTCTAAACGCCCCTACCGGTGGCAGATGAACACGCTCTCATACCTAAACGTAATGGTCGCAGTTTTAAACACGTGGTTAACGGTTGCAGTTTGGGCATGTTTAGGCCACAAAACTACATGATTAAGTTTAGAAAAAGAATGTGGTTTGGGGTAAAAACAGTACATTTGTTATGTTACTTCACGTCCATGCGTACATACAGGACGTAATTACACACCTGACCTGACCTAAAGTTAAAATAACTTACCATTGACTTTTATTTTTAAATGGGGCACGAACACCGGCCTCCTGGGTCAAAGTCCTGTATTTGTTTGACCCATCCACCATAATACTATGTTACATGACTAACTGCTTTGCTCCCGTCATAATTACTACGGCCACTAGAGGGCGCTGCCTAACAATAAAACAATAAATATGGGTTGTAATTGCTGCTGCTTGTACAAACGACCTATGGGGTCTCAATATTCACACACACAAATGTTCCCCTGTGTTATTAAAAGGCCTATCAATCAATATGTAAATGATAGCAGGTCTGGACCCCGTGTTTTGAATTTTGTGGAGCTGCCATTTGGTTTTCACTTCAACCAATCAGTCGATCAAATTTTATTTGTAAAGCACTTTTCATACAGGTTGTTGCAATTCAAACCCCCAACTGTAAAACAATTGGAGACTAATGCACAGGAAAATAGAAATAACGAGTAAATAAAAAAGAATGATTGAAAAATAAATTGAATAATGAGCACAAAACATTTTAATTAAAAGCGAGGCTAGAAGGTTATAGTTTTTAATTTAATGATTAAAGATATCAACACTTTTATGGACTCTCAGATCCTCAGGAAGGTTATGTAAGATCAGTGCAAATAAATTTATAGCAAATGTTTTTCAACTAAACATGTTTCAGATGGGTCTCTCATACATTTCAGGCACATCAGATAAACAGGCCATGCAGTTTTATAAACTAAAACTAAAAAAGAGATTAAATCAATATGAAAACAGATTATGTAATGATTATAAAATCATTACATCATTGAAATCAGATTAAAATTCAACATACTCACTTACTCACTGTGCATTTAAGACAATTTTCCTGCCTCGGTTGGACAATAAAATGTATTCTATTCTTTTCTATTCTATTCTATTAAGGTTCGTCTGAGTCCTTTTTCCTGCCTCATCTCATTTATAGGACAGAAGACGGCACAAAGCTGCTTGATTCACTGATTCACTTGTTTTGCAGACTGGAGATTTGGCACTAAGATCTGTTTCAATTACTGAAAATGTCACGTATCAAATCGTGCTTCCAAAAATCCTGTTTGGAGTTGGGAAAAGTATCAAAATTAAACACTAAGATTGCATGACAAGAATGCCCTGCAGGGCACAAAAACAACCTGTAAAGCTCCACACAGAGCCCTCTCCACCAGAGCAGGAGCTACTTTAATTGTGTGTGTTCAACTGATTAATCTGGCTTAGAGAGAATATTAATGCCTGAGTTCCCAAACACACACGAACAGAATCATAATGTTCTCATTATAATCATTGAGCTCTCATTTACATCTGATGTGGAGAGCAGCTGTGCCAAAAGGGCTGTGCTGACGTCTATTATGTAAGGAGCCCTAAAGTGCCTTCACACTTCTCATCACCAGGGGTCGTAGTTTCGTTGCAGCGGGGTTATTATTCAAAACAATCCTCTCCACATGACTCTAATAAAACCAGAGAGAGAGAGGGGGGACATATATAAACAAAGACATGTCTCTCCTGCTGAGAGAAAAGACTCTTTTAAACTGGAGTAACCAAACAAAATAATCTAACAATCTACCCTTGCAGGCCTAGTGGAACAACACGTTTGTTTTTATTCTGGAGGAGAGAGGAAAAGCATTGAGGCACAAGAGAGAGTGTATTGTGGTTTAAACAATGCAGTTTATTGTAGAAATTACTGAAACATACACACACATATGCAAACACACTTACGTAGTATGTTACAGAAAAAATAGGTCATTTTAGTTATAAGACAGTGTTTTACTAGGGGTGTCGCAATTCTCCAAATCCATGATGCGATTCAATTTTCAATTTAAACCTTTTTTTTTTCCAGCACTGACGACCATTATTGAGTCTTGACTTGATCAAATGATCAAATTTAAAGAATTTATTTAAATCACCGATGCAGCTTTTGATTTCGATAATTGAAATTGAAAGCTCATTTTGATTGATTCTCAAAATAGAATGATCATTAATTAATTTGTTCACAGAAATATCCAAAAGTCTTGCACACGGGCCAGTAAAGAGAAACTGCGTTAATGAAAATAGAAAGATCTTTTTTTAACTGAGCACAACAATAGAGATTGATTTCTAATAAAGACAAGTGGAAGGCATGATAAGTGGACGGACGCAGTTTATCTATAATGCTCGTGGATGGAGGAGAAATGAGGGACTGATGGCGTTAGAAGAAGTAGGCCACCAGGCCGGAGAAAAACAGAGTGGACACTGCAAAACGAGAAAGAGGAAAGAAAAAGCTTCAATGAAAGCAAAATAAAATTCTCATTTAAACTAGATTTGATTTCTTATATCTGGCATTGGTGGTTAAATGTTTGTGTCAAAGCAGAAGGACAGAATAGAAAGAGACAAAATAAAAAAGAAGGAGGGTGGGGGGGGTGCGGCGGGAACATGTGCCAAAAGCTGGGCAGAGATTTTAGAGGGGTGTGACAGTGTTCTGGTCTGATTTGTTAAGCATGTACATGCAGCTCATACATGCTTGCGGGTTCATGTTTACATGGGTCATGCTTTGGTAAGTAGGTCAGAAACACATGGCATATCATGCTGATTCATCAGGGATAAGTAAATCCTCAACAGCATGGCGGTGGCCTATCTTACAGTAATTCATCTTTTAGAGATACAATAGAAATTTGGGACACAACCTTCCGTGTGTCTTGAGGACGAAATGGCGATCGCTGCCTCGCTGCAGGACTCAAGTGTGTGCCATTAAACAGTTATTTGTATGTGCATATATTTAATTAGTTTTTGGTGTATGCCATGAATGCTATTTAGGTTACTTTAGCCTAGTTGTGGTAATAATTTAAGACTGAAAAGCTGTAGTGCCTGGACATTGACATAACATTTTTTAGGGGGTACACACGTTGCACGTTATGTTAAAATCCTTACGATTTTAATGAAATCTAACTCCCTTGTTATATTATTTATAGCCAGAATTTTTTCACAGTCATTCGATTTATTTACGCTCTGTAATTACATCTCCATATAGTAGTTTTCATTGTTGGTGGCAGCCGCCATTCCCAGACTGATTATATTAATCATGTTCACATTTTAGGATGTGGATTGGAAGTTAGATGGAGTGACAGGCTGCGACTTGGAATCAAAAGAGGGATGGGAAATACTGTTTTAACATGAAATAAAAATAGTTATCCACCAAGTCAGAATGCTTACGTTATCATTAATTAGCTCGTTTTTGTTTCCTGAATGTGTCGCGAGTTCATGGAGACAGCTAGATAACGTTAGCTAACATTAGCCCTCCAGCTATCACAGAGTCAGCTTTGACTTCATAACGTTTTAGTAATTTTAATAGCTGTATTCTCATTAATGCGACGATCTGCAAGAAACAGTTTGCTAATAAACCGCTAAAAAGTGGTGACAGCACCGGTTGGCGTAGTTAACAATACCGTTAATGGTTAGCATGGTGGCTCTTACCAGGCGATTCAACCAGAAGCGTTTGTCTTTTATGAGAACAACAATGAGATCCGATTCTGTTTAATTTTTGAATGTAGCGTTCTTTGTCAAGTGATATAAATGACTCTATGGGTGCGTTTGCAAATACAATCTGACGCTCTACACCAGGGGTGTAACGGTACACAAGATTTTCGGTTCG
>JAOVVB010199241.1:0-10912 GCA_028570985.1 Heterobranchus longifilis
ATCCACACTAACACATTTTCATGTTCAGATGCTGTTTTAAAATGAAAATGATCTCCATCGACACAGGAGTTTTAGCATAGTTTCAGAAATGATCTCTGTCCATACTAACACGCCTGAAAACTCATGTCACATGACAATTCACGTACACCGGGCATGCAAGTGCAGAGTGTCACCGAACTTTTGCAATGTTTACACCTGGTGTCTTTTTTTTAGTTTGAAAACTCCAGAGTTGTGTTTTAATGTGGACGGGCGAAAGCGGAGACTTTTGGAAATGATGATGCAGACCCACGCACGTGCCCAGTGCATGTCAATGGTCATGTGATGTGCGTTTTAGTATGGACGATTTTTAAAATGAAAACATATTAGTGTAAATCAGCAATGTTGAATTAACCACTGGTGGTCAAGGCTGAGGTTGTTTGTTTTCCTTCAAAAAAGGGTTACATGATAGTGATGTGACGAATCAGGGAAGGACACAAAACGGGGTCAGCGGCGCTTTCAAAAGTCTCAGTTATAGGGGTTAGAAAACGCCGGAGTAGTGTGGACACTCGGTGTAAACGTAGCAAAAGTTATGCCTTTTAACCCTTTAAGTGTGGATATCAGTGTGGATGTAACCTCAAAAGTCTACACTCACTAAATGAACATTTTGATGCTTGTAGGTTGTAGAAATGGCATATGGTGAAATTAACAGCATCTTTACACCTGTAAAAAAAAACTATATTTGTTTTTCAATATATGTAGGAGTGAAATCGAGTCAATAAATACAAATTCTGGCATCCCCACCGCCTGTATCTCTACTTACCAGTGGAGGCCGTGTGTGCTCTCCTATCTGTGGAGCAGGAGCAGTGGAGTACATGTAGCTGAAAAGATTCTCGATCCGTCGAAAGGGGACACCGCCACCCTTGTCACTCACCTGCAGACAGGGGAAGATACAGAGAGGTGAGACAGCGCAGGGAACAGACAGAAGGTGAGACAGTGCAGGGAACGGACAGAAGGTGAGACAGCGCAGGGAACAGACAGAAGGTGAGACAGCGCAGGGAACAGACAGAAGGTGAGACAGCGCAGGGAACAGACAGAATGACAGGAGGTCCTTGAACAGTGCTGATCCATGAAGAGGTAGAGGCGATGCCTGTCTGTCGTGGCCTCAACTTAACTGTGGCCTTCTGTTTGTTTACTGCACATATTGTCGTGGTATGAGTCACAGAAAGCAGTAACACCATGGGTATTAAGACGCGGTTTATGTAGTTAATCGTATCAGAGCTTAGTAGCTTTGCTTTCTGGTCGGCTCTGTGATTAATTGAGGGTGAAGTCGTTACATAATACATCCTTTAGAGAAGGATTTGGGTGGCAATGACAAAAAAGGTGGTGGTCTTAGCTTTGAAAGCAAAGGCATACCACATTTTGTGTTCAATAGGGCTGTATAATGAATTTATTTTATACTAAACTGATTTGAACTTATGCGATAACGACAGTGTAAGATTAGTGAAAGCGTTTGATCTTTACAGGCTTCATTAAACTCGTGCTGGTTCACACAGAGCTTATACAAACAGAAAAACACACCCACATTCCCTTCATGCCCACAGACAGTTTTTAAAGCTTTAATCCACCTGCTGTTAGAAATATCTGAACATTTCGGGAGGAAACAGACAGAAAACGCAAAAACCAAAAAGACTGTATTCTGTACTGACAACCAAAGGAGTCCAGTATTTCCTACAGCTTCAGGCAAGTTAGATTTCAGACTTTTTAATGACACTCAGAATGTCATTTAACACCAATTTCACAATAACCAAAATTGAAGAAGAAAAAAAAACTTGAACCAACATCAGTTACTCAGGGTTAGGGACAATTTCACCCAAATGTTTATTATAATTTAATTACATAAAGTGACGGAGACGAGGGTAGTAGACAAGTAGACAATTTTCCCATATTATATATATTACAATTAAAGGTCCCATAATATGCCCATTTTCAGGTTCATGCTTGTATTTTGGGTTTCTATTAGAACGCTAGAAAACACATTATTTTTCTCATACGGCCTGTCTGAAACGCTCCGTTTTAACGCCTGTCTCTTTAAGACCTCCTCCTGAATAAGCCCAGTCTGCTCTGATTGGTCAGGGTTTCCAGATCCGCATCTGCGCTCTGTGTTTCTGTACCGTCATTGCAGCCGGGGGGTGTGTGACTGTAACGGCACTGTAGCGACGCTTTCTACCAATATATAGTATAGTTGTGACATCACAACTTAATAGAATTCCTGACGGCTCGTTTAAAGGCACAGTTTCTAAATACAGGCTGTGTGCATTTTGATACTTTCACAGTATTTATATTGTGTATAGGACATAGACTTGCTTTATTATTTATAAAAAAAAAAAAGATATGGTACCTTTAAATCATAGCAGATGGATGATTGGTCTGGCGATGCATTGTTTTCCCTCTGAAGACATCCCCTGAAGTAGTAGTATTATCTCTTATTGAATATATGTATATGAATGAGATTTTACGTGGTTGGAGTTATTCCCACATGGCACCACAATCGTTTGTGGTGTAATGAATCTCCCTATCTGGCCCGTTGTCTGAGAGAGCAGGGCTCAGACTGGAGGAGAAGCAGCAGCAGCGTTGTGCTCACCAGAAGCACAGGTGGTAGCGATATAGGCCAGTCCCCCAGGCTCTTGTAGCTGAAAGTTGTGTGTCTTGTATAGTGCCTGTGTCCATATGGCTGCCTGTCTCGCTCTCTTAGCAGACACCGCCTCCACACACACACAGGCCGCTTTTCTCTCAGCGCTGATTGTGGTTAGCTGTGGTTCCACGCCTCTCGCCATATGGAAGATGTTGTAAAGTTTGTTTTTCCGGGGACGTTCCCCGCTATTTAGACTGATTGTACGAAGCCATACGTTCCCCATAGATGCAGCGCTTGTCAGCCCCCGGTGACATGGATTGGTCAGTAGATAAATTGATGCCAGGCGGGGATGTTTACAGTTGTGTGCACGGTGTGAAAGTGCCTGGTGCTTCTGGGGGTTTCATGTTGTGGTGCACACTCCTCCAGGTGGGCGCTGGGACATGATGCAGCAGGAAACGCAGCGGCTGCAGGAGCCCCCTCGCAGTCTCCATCAAAGTGAATTGCAACATGGCTCAGTGATACTAAATAATTACATATTGATTTAGTTGTGCTTTCGCAACATGAGTCCCCTCTTTTAAGAGAAGAGCAATCGGTGATCACACAGGTTCACTGATTCCACACAGACCAAGGTTCACAGATCAAGCTGAAGTCGAGGTTTTCGTGTGGAAACTACAGACGGTACACGCAGCGAGGCTTAACAGGAGAAGCCATCTTCTGTGACCCCTTGTTATGTGCATCCCGTTCACACTCCAACTCGTCAGATACCCACGCCCGTCAGTGGCCCTCAGTGTCTGATAACAACCTTTTAGCGTGAGGGCTTTCAACTAACTCCAATGTAAACTCATCCGCTCAGAGCAGCTGACGTCGTATAAAGAGTGAGAAAGTCTGCACATGGAGGTCGGGGTGGATTAATGGGTTGTGTTCAAACAAACACAGACTTTCACCCCGGAGACTGCTTTTCTGCCTTTTCTGTCCTGCATGAAACCAAAAGCCAAGTCAAGTTAACTTTTGTACATACCGTTACTTACGCAGTATTCCTAATAAGACCGGGCGCAAATAAATTCATTTGCGCGAATGAATTACATATAAACTCAGTGTAAAGATGCGATTATTTGCAAGTTCCGGTCGGGCTGCACGATGACATGAATTGCGTGGTGCAAATTCGCTCATCCCTTGAGTTGAAATATCTGAACTTCCGCTGCGAGCGTTGGGACTACTCACGTGAATGATGCGATGAAAACAGAAGATTCCAGCGTCCAAACTTGTGCGAATTAAACGAGAAGATTAATTTATTCGCGCCCGGTCTGAACACAGAGATAGTCTTGCTTTGCCAGACCTAAAACCACAGCGCTGGAGTATGGTCTGGATACACAGAGTTTTCATTCTTGGATAGGGGAGAAAACACTCCGGCTGGTTTGTATTTCTTTAAACCAATCACAGTTGTTTTGGGCGGTGCTCAGCCGCAGACGCAGCGATGAAGCCTTCCATCTACATTATATTGAACTTCATGAAAATGTATGTTATGAGTATGAAATGTGCAAAATATGTTTTGTCATAAAAGTCTTTGAACAAATAAAAACAAAAAAATAGATATATAGCAGAGATAATGGAAGCACTGTGTGTGAATAAATGTAAATTACTGTATGTAACAACCAGTTATTTTAACCTAAAGCACAATCTTTTCCTAAACCTAATCAAGTAGTTTTGTTGTCTAAACCTAACAACAGTTAGTCTGCATTGGAAGTTTATTTTGAAAAGACACTGTATGTAACAAGCAGAAACTGACACGCCATCTCTGACACGTCCAAAACTGACGCAGAGGAGTACAGAGAGCGTCATAGTTTGAAGTGTAGGGCCACTGACCGAGCGTCTGTATTTGATGAGTCGGGAGTGAGGACGTGTTGTTATGTGACCACAGGCCTGTAACTGTGCTTTTATTCTAGAATTTAAAAAAAAATCTGTTTTTATTAAAAGCTGTCTCTTTCTGTGAATTTCTCTTTTAGATCCACGCTAGAAGAGCATTCCCCCCACAGTCACCCTCTCTACGGTCACGGTGTTTGCAAGTGGCCTGGATGCGAGGCGGTGTTCGACGATTTCCATTCATTCCTCAAGTAAGTAAAAGTCATAGTCGGAGGTATGTTTCTATCACAGTTTGTTTGTCCTCGCGTCGGGTCGATTACACGTTTTGTGACCCCCGGCGACTCAGAGGCACTACAGGTGCAGCCGCTTGTTATTCCTGAGTGTGGGTGCCTGGGTTGGCCCTCTCTTGACAAGGGTACTGCGGCAGGGTCTCCTTCTGAGAACGGCATGGGCCTCTAATTCCTGTGATAAGTGCAGTTCCCATGGTGACTGGGGCCGTTTTTCCCAAACAAACAACGGTAGGATGTTTATCTGTGGCAGCCCACACTTAGGGCGCTCTGCATGTTTGCCCTTGTCACTGGACGACAGGGGGATTGGTGTGTGTGTGTGTGTGTGTGTGTGTGTGTGTGTGTGTGTGTGTGTGTGCCTTGCTCAGCTCTCTCTGTCTTTTTCTCAGTGGTTTATTTGTCTTTCTCTCTCCTTTCTCAGGCTTTACTTCTTTGACTTGTGTTTCGCTTTACAGTGTTGTTTATTTTATTGAAGGCCCACACCTCAGCACCGTGTTAAAATTAACCATGTATACTGTACTTAAAGAGCTAATTTAACGACTTTTCAAGGGACTTCACTGTCGCAGGCAAATTTTCGCTGTCATAATAAAACCATGACAGTTTTGCTCGAGTTGTAGCACGCTCCCCTGATCTCGATCGTTTGGTGTAAGGTCGTCATGAAACTCGGTCCGATTGGTCTTAAGTCAGTCTTCTTTTCCTCTTGACGTTCAGATAAAATCAAACATATTTAATATTATATCGGGTCGACAGTAAACATGGAGGCGACTCCAGGGGGGACGCAAGAAGTCTCAGTTCTCTGAAACCCAGTTTAGACCAAAGATTTGTGACGAGACGAGTTGAATCTTGTGACTACGTGCAAAGCTCCGGTCAGCGACGTTCTGAAAGCTGCCAGTTCTCACCAATGTGACGAGATGAGATGCTGTGTCATCGCCATAGCAACGACTCTCTGTACTCGTGTTCTTAAAATCTTAAAATATGAATGAGGGTAATGATAGTGAGATACTTACAACAGTTTCATTTCTAGTAATGATGAAAATAATGTTTGATTCACTGCTTTTTACTGAGTGAATAAAGAGGGAGCGCCATTCATTCACTCTCTAGCTGCTCGCTCGACCCTCGCTGCACGCTCCTCTCTCTCTATATATATAAAACTCTGCCATTTCGACCAGCTGACAGTTTGACCAGCTGATTTCTCTACGAGCTGATTGGCTGTTGAAACAGGCGGCGTGCCTTACGTTCTAAAACCAGCTGCTGGCAATTTGACGAGTGGAATCGCAGGCGACTCCATCAGCCGGCGTGAGACGGTGCCAGTTCACACCGCTGCAACTTTTCACTGCGACGTTCTAAAAGGGTTTTGTCTCGTTGTGAATCTTGTGTCTGCACCGGGCGTTAGAGTGAGGAGGAGAGACAGAGTTGTGAGTTGTTCATTTATCTGATCCACCAACCAGTACTTATTTTCATCTCTCATTCCCACAGTCTAACCAACCAGTCCCTCCAGAAAAACGCGATTATGCGATCGCATAACTCATATTATGCGGGGGGGGTCGCATTTTTTCAAAGATGCCGCACTTTGCATGATTTCATAATTCCCGCATTTTCGTTGCAAAAAGTAGAAGCAGCCATTTTCCCCCGTTGCCTTGGGAACGTTATGAAGTGACATAATTACGCGACGTGAAAGGTCATGAGAAGATAAACGAATCACTTCTTTTTCTTTTTCATCAAATTGCATTTTTTTTGCCAGCTCCCGCAGTCTAATTTTTTAAGAAAAGCCGCCACATAATCAAGGATTTTTGCCCGCAACCATCACAAAAAACTCTTGAAAAAAAACTTTGTACGCAAATACAGTTTATCTTTATGTATATTGATTCCAAATTGACAAGAATACTGTGGACATATGACGTCTTTTATCTTGTGTTTCTAGATGTGTTTCTTGTGTTTTTTGCGGACACCTCAGGATGGGAAATAATCTCAAAATCTAGTTTCTCTAGAATCTAGAATCTAGTTGTAGTCTTGCAAATAATGACCCTGCAAAGATCCCCAGATGTTGCAAAAATCTTTATAGTCTGGCATTGTCTGTGGATGTGAGAGGGGTCAGACTTGTCTTCTAGTGTACGGTGCAGTAGGCACCAGTCAGCATCACCTGTGTCGCATCGTTCCAGAGTGAACTAACAGGTTTCCTGTCCAGTCGGACACAGGCCTTTTGTTTTGCGCCATGTTTTCCCCGTCTGAGTCAGACCGCTGGTTTACTAATCAACCCTGTGTGCCGAGCGCTCTAGGTAATCCAACACATAACAGCGCCATGGTTACGGAGAGGATGAAAACATCTGCATTGTGGCAGCAGATCAATGGCTCACTGTCACCCCGGATTAGTCGCACTTTAAACAAGATATGACACAATTCCATTATCCTAAAACAAGCACTCAGCGAACACACAGATTCCTCACAGGCGGAGAGAAAGGTGCTGCAGAGGGACGCCTCACAGGCAGCTCAAAGTTTTTGACGCTCTTTGTCAACATTTCGAATCCTCTTTATCGTTTGAACCCCCAAGCAGTTTCTGGGCATTTTTACTCACCGTGGTGTCGTTTTTCACCGCAATATAAAGTCCTGCACCTCTATAGAAACGGCACAATCCTGGCTACAAGTATGGAAAACTCAAAAATGTCTTTTGTGCAACGTTACAGTTATTTTGCCATAAATCATAAAAAAAAAGAAAAAAACGCAAATTTCTTTGATAATTTATTTTACAAAAATTGTATGCTGTTTACCTTTTTACAACCACTACTGAGGAGCGCAGAATTTAATGTCAGTGCAAATGGTTTATTGTAAATCAGACATGTAGAATAAAGTGATTTTGATGAAATATTTGAAGTTTAGATTTGTTTACTTTTCCTGACGGAAGCGTGCGTCACACGTGATGCGTTCAAGGACAGAAGAAAGTTGAACATTTGACGATAATGTCTGTTTTTACAGTTTATGGCTATAATATTTTTTGCTTTTTGGGGTTCAGAGGGTTAAATCCACTTTGAGTGCAGTTTACTTAAGAAAGTGTCTGTGCAAATTGAAAAAAAGAGGCAGTTATGTGTTTTTATTTTTATTTAATAAACATCCTGTGACACATAGTTATTAAACCGCCACGTATTACACACACAGACACATATTTCAGCTTTGGGAGTGCCCTCTTAAATCCATCACTATTTATTGTATTCTGACATTGCCTCACCCTTTGTTTATAGAAGAGAGGGGAATTAAATTCAGCGCGCCTGGTGGAGCTCTGCCTTAAAAAGTCTCTAAGTGCACTCTGCTCTGTTTTTACAAGTGTTTTTATCATGGCAACATCTTGTTTACTTTAGTTGCCTGCTCAAACTGCTTGGAACATGTTAAGAAAACATTTGGGGAGAGTCTCCACAAAGCTGCCTTTGTTTAACAGCGGGCGAGAGTGCGAGCAGCTCACCAAGGTGTTAACTCTCAAACCCTTAAGCACTTCCACATGAAACCCAGCAACTGATACTGCAGGCCTCCAAAAACAATCACAAATAAAAACAAAGAATACATCAGGCAGCATAATGCTCGTACAAAGGGTGGGAGAAATGTGGAAGATATAAGTGAAGATAGGTATGTGTGTGTGTGTATGTGTGGGGGGGGGGTGTGCGTGTGTGTGTGTGTGCGTGTGTGTGTGTAGTCAGCAGAACACAGTGTCCTGAGAGAAAGAAAGGTGAGGAGGACTCTAACGTCAACCAGATTTCAGCTCTGCATGCCAACAGCAACAACTAACACGGGACAGAAATGTTGTTTTAAACTGCGTGTGTATTTGTTCTATCTTTTAAAGAAAACATGACATACCTACACGCACTATCTCGCTAAATACAAAGCAGCCGAATCCCTGTTCCTGTTTTCGGGGGTTCAGCGGCACAGAAGGGCGGGCTGGCTGCAGAGCCTGGTGTTTTTTATGAGGGTCAGGACCTCTTGTCTTCAGTGTCCAGTCAGAGGTCAGAGACAGTGAAACACTGCAGTGCCCTCTAGTGCTGCACTGTCCGTCTGCTCACACCACACACACTCATCTCTCACACCTCACACTGCACTCGTTTTATACCACTGCAGAGCATGCACACTCGTGGAGAAAAACACAAACACACAAATAAGCCAAACTATTGAGCTATTTTAATGTATTTATTTGTTGTGTTTATTTTCTATATATATATATATATATATATATATATATATATATACTGTGTATTTACTGTTCCTGTGCAATAACGTGCTGCTGCAGTATAAGAATTTATCTATTTGGGATAAATAAAGTTAGGGCCGTCTCAGTCGACTAATCGATTAGTTAATTTAATCGACAGATCTGTAAAACTGAGTTGCTCCACAGAGAATCATGCAAAAGCACCACTTTAAATGTTGTGTTTATCAGAGGTGTGCTCATACGTTTCTTGGAGAAAGCATAAAAAATGACTAATGGGCTAAAGAAATCTTAGTCGATTAGATTAAAACGACCGATTAGTCGACTAATCGAGGAAGAAGGGGGCAGCCCGAAATAAAATCTATCTATCTATCTATCTATCTATCTATCTATCTATCTATCTATCTATCTATCTATCTAAAATAAGAATAAGATAAGTAAAAACTGGAATCCTGTAAGAAATCATTAGAAATCATTTTTTAATGCATTTTAAAATGTAAACACGAGTCTAGCTGCAACGATTAATCAACCAATCGATTATTTTTGATAATTGGTTAATGGTTGTCATGCAATATGGAGATGTTGTGTTTTTCTCAATTTTATATCACATTAAAGTGAATAGATTTGGGGTTTTGGACAAAACAAGACATTTAATCACATCAGCTTGTGACATTTTTCACTATCTCTGACATTTTATAGAACGACTAATTGAGAAAATAATCAGCAGATTAATCGATAATGAAAATAACCGTGAGTTGCAGCCCTATGCTACTGTAAAGATTTGTGCATTTAATTTAAAATTCCACCAGTGAGGAAGATAAAGCGTCCTCAGAGACAGCCTTAAGCTCTGGGCCCAGTCTATATAATTAGACATTGTAAAGAAAAAAAAATAGATGTGGAAACTAACTCATATGTAAAAAAAAAAAAAAAGCAAAAAAAAAAAGCCGACTGTTACAGGGATGTCTATTTAACTTGTTTTATTGTGGCAATTTACATCAGGGACTGTCATCCTGCCAGAGAGCTTTTAAAAGTGGCTTCATTTGAAGTCCAGAAAGTGACACATGCCAACGTTCATAGCCTCTCTCGATGTCAATTCCCCCGTATCCCCCTGCTCCCGTGTCCAGACACTCCTCTCAAGGCTGCATTAGGGCCATTTGAATATTTCATTTCCTATTAATTATGCACTGTGACTCTCCATGTCATTAGAAGAAATAAAGTGGAATGTAACAAAGGATGAAAAGAAGCAGGGCACATGTCTCCTATGAACGGAGAAATTCCAAAGCTGCTCACGTAGGCCACCCTTCATTGAAAATTCAGTCTGCGCCGGTTAAATTGAAGTTGAAACGCCTTTACCTATTATTTTCTTCTTTGAAATTTAGTAAGATGTCCTGAAATGTTTACCAGTTTCATTTTCCAGGCCTATTTTAATTAAATGGGCATTTATTTGACTCAAACAAATGGAGAAGTCTGAATTGATTTCAGCAGAGGGGGGGGGGGTTATTACCCACGCTTTCTTTAAATATGCCTTTTTAATTTCCTCTTTTGCCACAATAATTAGCTTCAAGTGCTGAATGTATATCACAGTCATTTTTGAAGAAAAAAAATGTATTATCAAAACACAATAGGAGGACCTGAAAGAGGGGGGGGGGGGACCACAGTTCCCATAAAGATTTAAATCATTCACCTCAAGGTTGAAAATACAGAAACCTTCACATTTCAAGCAGAGCACTATCAATTTCCCTTTCCCTTCTCGTGTGTCTGTTTTCTGTGCGGTGTTTAATGCACAGATGTGTTGTCTGTACATAAAGCAACGCCGTCAAATTTATTGGGCCATCACAGCAGCCGGCCCGCGCTGCCACCGCGCCGTCGCAGGTTGACTCTGGCTATTTTTGATTTGCAGTAAATGACAGAAAAAGTGCATTTGAAAAGGTGGAGCGCGTCACACACACACACACACACACACACACACAC
>JAOVVB010199261.1:0-10912 GCA_028570985.1 Heterobranchus longifilis
TCGTGTTTTATTCGACAGTCATAGTGCACTGTCAAACATTTTACAGCATGAGACTTTGTCCTTTTTATTCCCTTTAGACAATAACTGACAGCGCTCTGAGCCGTCATGTGACTTCAGCTGTTTCCTCTGTGAGGCTTTCTGCAGCTACGCGTCTCTCTGATCAAAGCATTGTGTGGGCTAAAAGCTCGCAACCACGCTGCCAATGTTGCTGTTCACTTGTGTGTAACCATGACGACGACGCACCGATGCATCACTCTTAAAGACTGGATGACAGCTTCCTGTCTCTGGTTGACATCATCCATCTTTTCCTCCACCAATCAGGGCTCGCCCAGCCCTCTCTTAACATTCACAAACCAGCACGTTAAAAAAAAAAGGGCTGATGATGGGATGCCTACTTGTAAAATTCTGCACTTGGCAACAAAAGCACAGCATTTAGCCAAGACTGACGCTCGATCAGCACTTTTTAGTGACTCAGCGGAGCTTGTGATTTGTACACAAGATGATTTTTTTTCCCCCTCTGTCTGCTTCTTTCATCCTCTCTCTCTCCTGGGCTGCAGATTCCCGGCATGTCCAAAGACAGAAGACGGAAATCAAATCCTCCTGAGCCAAATGTGGCCCAGATAACAAAACAAATCTTGTATTTACTTGCTTTCCTTCCATTCGGCCGTCTGTGCTTGCAGTATTGAATTACACTCCCTTAAACACATGTATAAAAAATTGATAGTCTAGTCTAGAAACTAAGGCTTTAAACTAAGGCCTGGCTTTTAAACTGAAAGCAAAGTCTGAGCAGACATGGGACAATATGAACATTTCATGTCACATGCGATTCACGATATTATCCAGATAATCATCTAAATATGTTTAAAACGGCACAAAAACACTGGAATAATTTTACCTTACATTTTGACTTTTTCTCTCAAAATATTACAACTTTTCTCTCAAAAACATTAAGACTTTTTTCTCTTAAAAATGTGACTTTTCTGTAAACATTACAACTTTTTCCCCTTAAAATTATGACTTTTTTCTCCAAACATTACGACTTTTTTTTTAAAGAAACAAATATTTCTATTGCATCACAGATAGGACACTTTAATTTGTGAGGATAGTCACGATTATCCCGATAATGGAAATTCACCACGATCAACTTATTTCGAGTGTTTTTTTAAAATCTTGATCCGTGACAAAATCGATTATTGTCCCATCCCTGCCACTGAGCTTTACATTTACACTGACAGATTATTTTAATCCCTTTTATCTGGATCTATACTTTACAGACAAGGTAATATCTGCAGATTTACTACTCTGTATGCACAGAAAATAAAAAGGTCAGTGAAGGTCCTCTGCTGACATTCCAGCTTTGCGTTTCACAGAGATTCCCCGTGGACACGAGGACAAGAGCAGGGGGCCTGAAAGTCACTACGGATTAACGCCTGACAATGGAAATGTTCCCGCAGCTGGAAAAGTGTTGGAACGTACGTGCACATCCCGGATTCATGACACTCAAATACACGCACACATGCACACACCCACTGCTGCATTCTTCTGAGGTTAGACAGCCCCACCTCCAGCCTCTCCCTCTGACGATGACCAGCAGCTACGAGCCGACACGGAAACAGGACCTCCACTGGTTACATCAAGAAGTTTAGTTTCTATCCCCAGTGTTTACTGGGGCTGGGTCATACAGCTGCCTGACAGTATCTTATAACTCCCTCAGCTTGTCCTCGTCAATCACACACATAAGCCCCTTTCTCACACATGCACTGCAACTCTGACCTTATCTAGACATTACTGTTCTCCACTTGCATAATGTAGCGTGACGTATATCCACTTTACCAACAGGCGTGTTGATGGCGTTTCTATCGTGCGGCTGGCGCAAAACCAGAAGAAAACAAAGAACCGGGGATGAAGAAGAAGGAGGATAATTTACACAAAGACACCAACAAAAATGTCTAACTGGAGAGATGAGATTTGGGAACTTCTGTCAGAAAGGGCCAATGCCGAAATCGTATTTCCAATAAGTGAGAACACGTCTGACACAGACAATCTCCTGTGAAAGGGCGACTCCTGATTCTACGGACACTGTCCGGAGTTCATAAGAGAAAACGGCTGTAGTGAAGGACGAGCAGAATAAAGCTCAAACAAGGTGTGTCAGCATTGACCTTGTTGTGCTGTGACTGATGAATAAGACAGCGTCCTTTCTACTGTCTTTATTGTGACTGGAGTGTGGGCAGCAAGGACGAGCACTCAAACCTTAAGGGAGCAGCTTCTCAGGTTATGATGCCATCTTGACAAAGCACCGCGTCATGTGCAAAGACACTCAGGGTCATTTCAAAAAGAAAAGTTTGGAGACGCTCGGGGCATTAAGAAAACAGCTCAGCTGCTGCACCCTGGCCTTATTTCATGTTTCCTTTTCTTCTCACTGAGAGTTTTCTCTGTGTTTTCCCTCAAAGCCGCCTCGCTCCCCGGGAGGTCCACGCCGCTTGTCGGAGGCGGGTTGTTTTAAGCCGCAGCTCTGCAGTCCTTCTGCTGCCTCTGGCCTTTCCTCACACACACACACACACACACACACACACACACACACACACACACACACACACCCCTCTATTAGTGGGTCAGCTGAGTGCTGCTGGAGACACGGGCAAAGATCGAGCTCTACAGCTGCACACTGGCTAAGACCATTATAAACGGACAAAAGCCGACAGAGGCGGGAGGAGAGGGGACGGAGGGAGGGAGAGGAGGGGAGTGTGGGAAAAATAGAAAGAGCAAAAATGCTGCAAAATACAGCCAATAATTAAAGCAGCATTAGTCAACTTGGATGCCAGCGCCAAGCAACAAAAAGGAAAAAGTCCCTTTCACCAAATAACACAGTGCCAACATTGTAAAAAAGAAAGCCGAGTTGAGTGTACTACCACTGCGGGCAGTCGTTTTTTTTTAACATCCCGCTGCCAACATGGAGACCTCTGAAAAAGACGACGTCCAACTGGTAAACTCAAGCCAGGAGACAGGAGGGTTTCAGGGGCCAAACAAGTCCGGACTCCCAGAATGGAAACCACCACTAACGGTGCATCTATAAAGGAGGCGTATCGTGAAGAGCAGCAGCAGCAGCAGATTCCGTCTGTGTGCTCGTGTCTTGCAAAAAACATCGAAAAACGGCAAAAACACTCCGACGACCTAACCCTAACCATACCATTCGAGGTTAATGCCTGTCCATACCAGGGTTTTTCCTGCATTGGTGAATTATTGGCACCCCCCCAAAATGGTTTTAGCCACCTCCAAAATAATAAGAATTGAGAATAAAAATAGCAATTAAAATCTTCTCAGAATGTGTTTAATCGCAATTTATCAAACAACTGTTGACAAGCAGAACATTAAACTTAAAAATGACTCAACTCCCCTCCCCCGCTATATTTCACACTGTCGTATGCCGTCACCCCTCCCAAAGACCCATTCTGAGCCAGGAAAAAACCCACATACTCATCTAACCTTAACTAGTCGAGGTTAATGTCTGACCCATCTCGCAAGACTTTAGCAAATCTAGGGTTACCTTCTAGACACGACCCATCTGTGTCGACACAGTCGACGAAGTTCAAGTTTAACATCGGGTCAACAACACAATGATGAGAGAACAGCTCAGCAATAAAAGCACTAATAAGAGCAATAGTCATATATAGATAAAATAAGAAAAAAATGACAACAAAATATAAGATGTAAGATAGGATGGGATGACATAGATAAAACTATAGCACTATATACATGAAAATGAGGATTGTGCAGGGCTGGGTATCATTAAAAATAATGTTTATACAGGTATGATACCTTGACTTCAATACCAGTTTCTGAACAATATTTTTCAGAGACCAATTTTAGAAAATCTTATGTGACGCACACTGCAGTCAAACCTCTCAAAATACAACACGCACACGTGAACCCCGTCTCTGTGTACGTATCGTGTTTTTCCTGCATGCCTCTACGACGTGTAACGTTAGACAGCCAATCACCAGTGTTATTAGATCTTGGTACAAGCATGCTGAATGCTTACTGGCTCACTGAGAGCCTGATGAGATTTACTCCTTATGTATTGAAATTTGGAACTGAATGACAAGGCATTTTTCATTACTCTAAAGTGTCTCAGCAATTCAGTCGGTGCCACACAAAGTCAGATCAAAGTCAGGTATCCAGCCCGAGGACTGTGTAAACAACATAAGTGACAGTTTGTCCAACAGTATGTAAAGGTAAATGAGAAAAAGGAATGAGGTATGACTGAATGTTGTGATAATATAGCAGTATGTACATACATGAAAAGAAGGATTTGCGTGTGGCTCAATAGCAGCAGTCCTGTTGGTAGGACAGACGCTGTATTGAGTTGGAGGTCACCCCTGTTTTGGCATGATGATCATCCACAGCTCTTTCCGTTTCAGGAAGGAGCTGTGGATGAGATAAGAGAGGAAATGAGCAAGTCTGGGGTCGGGTAATGACCTGATGATGAGATTAGATTAATAAAATATATTAGCTCCTGGGGGGAAAAAAGAGCGACTTCACAAGTGACTTCATTAGAACTAGCACTCGAGAACGTGATAAAACTGATCGTTCGCCGAGCCCTGCACCCCTGCAGGCCTGCACCCCTGCACCCCTGCAGCCCTGCAGCCCTGCACCCCTGCACCCCTGCAGCCCTGCATGCCTGCACCCCTGCAGGCCTGCACCCCTGCACCCCTGCACCCCTGCACCCCTGCAGGCCTGCAGGCCTGCACGCCTGCACGCCTGCACCCCTGCATGCCTGCACCCCTGCACCCCTGCACGCCTGCACCCCTGCACGCCTGCACCCCTGCACGCCTCTTTCACACATGCACTGCAACCTGGAACTTATCTAGACTTTGTACGTGAGAACACCAACATCCAAATCATTTGGACAGGACATAAAAGCGTACAAAGTCTGCGTAAAGTCCGATTGAGCCGATGTGTGATAGAGACGGTTATTGTCCGGAGAATTCACAGCGAGCGAGTGGGCGTGTTGATGACGTTTCCATCATGCGGCTGCCGCAAAACCAGAAGAAAACAAACAACCGAGAGTGAAGAAGAAGGGTAATTTACACAAAGACGGCAACCAAAATGTCTTAACTGGAGAGACGACGAGATTCGGGAACTTCTGTCAGCTGGGCAATAATTCAATATGATAATTTACCATCTTTCAGTGGAATCGTATCAGGATGAAATCACATCGAGATATTGTGACACACAGTTACGTCGTCTAAACTGATAATAACAATAACAAGCAACTCAAATTTCTCAGAAAATCGGATGTAAAGTATATAGTATAGTAGAAGATTAGTATTGAAGTAACTAGAACTGCGGTGAATAGCAGCTGTAAAATATCCTTCATGACAAAGGTTAAGTGCTGGCTAAAAACAAATCAGAACTGTACCCATTTGAGCTAAATGTACTGTAAAGTACAAGGTGTGTTTTGTATTATTGTACTGAGGGATGTGTATTGCGAGATATGCATTTTTACTATATTTCAATATTTGCAGTTTATTGTGGTTTTATGATACTGGCTGTATGTTTTAATTATACTGTACATGTAAAAGCCAAACTAGGGACAAGAGTTGAAAATTAGCAAAAGCTATAAACTCTCTGCCGCACATCAGTTTTTATACTTTTATACTACGTTAAATTGCATTCCATCAAATAAAACACATTTGAAATTGCGGTTTTGTTTCTACACATCACACTTTTACATTACTCCACTTGGAAATCAAATACAGAAAACATATAGAGTTTGCAGAGATGACAAAGGCAGATTCACTAAACAATTATTAAACAGAAACCCGTCACATGCAACACCTTACCCAGCATCCTCCAGCTCCACTCCCCCGCTCCGGTATACAAGGTTGTGACACTGGCCTTTTACACAAACCCACGTAATTGCACAGCACTTTTAAGGGCTCTTATCCCAGATTGCATTACTGCACAAAAAACAGCAGGTCTTCTCTTCCACTTCATTTTTTCCCCGAGACAGCTAAAGGCTAATCTAATTAGAATTAATTATATTAGCCGTGGGCTTGAAGGATTTAAGCAGTGTCTCTTTAATTTAATCCTTTTTTTTCTTTTTTAAACCACAAGCCAGTTTCGGATCTATACATGAAGGTTGTTCTCAGATATCTGGCCACGGGAGACTCAGTGTGTGTGCATGAGAGCTTATGTTTCTGTATGTTGGCATACTCGTGCATCAGTGCATTGTCTGCATTATGTCTGACGGTAGAGGGATTCTGTAATTACACCAGCACGTCTCTGAGTGACAGAGGCTCTCCGTGCTGCCGTGGTGTCAGTTTACGCCGGGCTCAGACCCAGACTGCCAATCGCACTCCCCGCGTGCTGCGGCCGGGCCGAGAGGTCGTGACCTGCTGCACTGTGGTCATCATGGCATGAATCCCACGCGCCACTTTCTTTTTTCTTTTCTTTTTTTTTTCAAAACACAAGTGTAGAACAAAAACATGAGGGCTAGAACGAGGTCATCGAACATCAGAGACTCCAGGAATAACTCCATACAAAGAGAAAAATTACACACCAATACTAAAGCTCAGTATCCATGATATTAAGCACCCCATGTTCTCCCAAAAAGGCTGAATATATAGAAAATACCAAAATATGTGAGCGTGGTGCACACTCCCTCCAGCAAGAGCACTGGGTCCCAGTTAATTAGGATTCCTGCTCAGAGGTTATAAATAACCAAATTAAACCCATGCACCTCTTTCGAGTAACAAAACTCACACTGTCTCCCCCTAAAAAGCAGCCTATAATTATTATCATCTATTCTGTGTGTGACTTAAACTTTTACCTTCAGAAATACGACATTCTGAGCCTTGGAAACCAACTGTCCTGCTATCTTTTTAAAAAAACAACACATGCAGTCAAGTATTCAGCATTAACAAAACAGCAAAAAGCTCTGTATAGGTTGTTTACATACTGTATGACGTCACACGGTTCGATGTCCAGATGGAAGGCAGACAACCAACACTGCACAAATGCATTTGATTTGCATAATGGATCAAATCAAGAACAACAAGGGATACTTTTTAATCCCGGAAATAGTAGTACACACAGAGGAGAAGTAAAAAAACTTTATTTAAAAACTCACAGAGAAGCGGCAGAGGTCTTCAGTCTGGAGGAGCGAAGTCAACTAAACAACTAATGTTCAGCTTTTTATGTTAAATATGTCTCCAGTTAATATTTACAAAGTGCTGTGTAAACTTCTCTGTTTTTAAGCCAGAAAACTGGTTTTTTAACGGCGTTTCACCAGACCTCTGGGAACGGATGATCTATAGTCGGAAAGTATGTAGAAAATAGTAGCTAAAGTTAGCTAACTGTAGCTGTTAGTATATAGCCTGACACCACAGGTGTATCCATGTTTATATTGGAGTTGAAATATAAAAAGACAGTAACTCTCAAGCACATTTACTCACACGGGCAAAAACAACTGCAGGCGTTCAGAACTACTTTGGTTACAAAATAATTATAGTCCTCTAGCGTTAGATTCTTGTAGCTTTCATCCAGGTCACCATAGTAACGGAGGAGGACGAGGTAACGCTGGTTTGTAATGACGATCGTCTGCACAATGTTGTGGATCACATCCAGTATGTTTCAGTTTTCTGACGATACCTGCTGCGTGCGAGTTAATGTAACTCTGTTATGTCGTCACTTTCCTCTGTTTCCATTCACACACTGCACAGATTCATCACTGCCGGCCCTCCGTCTCAATTTTGCACATTATAATAGAACATTTTTTCAAACCACCTAACACTGAGAAAATATATCAAACTAATCTGATGTAAAGCAATAACTTGGGCTTTAAATGTACTTTAACCAATTAAAAAAAAAAAAAACCTGCATTTATTTATCATTTACCCGCAGATTAATAACAGTCAACTAGAGCTCAAACAATTAGTCGATCGACAGAATTCATTATTTTGATTATTTATTAATAACTGGTTCCGACTGCTCAAATGAGAGTACAGTATTTATTAGTCCTCTGTGATAGTAAATTGAAGATCTTTGGTTTTGGACAAAACAAGCACTTTACAGATGTCTCCTTGGATTCTGATGTGCACAGTGCAATTTTACACATGCAAGTCATTTAAATATGTCTATCTATGAAAAGCTGTTCCACTACTTGTTAAAGTAGAAATATGAGGAAAAACCAGCAGAGTTTCTAAAGATAAGCCACAATCACTCTGATTCCTCGAAGCTCGTGCCTCCTCGTGTCAGGGCATTTCCAGGAAACGCATCATCAGCGGCCGCATGCGATGAAAGATTAATTGGACAAGTTAAACAACAAGAAGAAGTGGTAACACGAAGACTACTCTCATTAGAAGGGGATTGTTTCGGACACAGAAACCGAAAACCGCGGCAGCACCAGGCCACAACAACAACAGGACTCTTTCTTTGAACTGACAAGACAACAAGTGTCCAAAATCTCACTATAGAGTAAACATATGGAGCATTTATTATGCAAGAAATAGTGAATGAAGGAGTGTTTAAGGACACAGCTTTGGATTTGTTGCATTTTCGATTGCAGTTCTTACAAATACCCACTCAAACTGCAGCTGCAGAGCCCTGCGGTCTTTTATGATCCATCTGAAGCAGCCATTACCGCAGCGGCTGACAAAAGGCCCTCCTCGCTTTCAGCAGCCTTGACACACTCGCGTATGTAGACATGCAGTGTTGATGGGAACAGGCCTTAATTGGCGAGGCGGTTTCAACCTCTTATCAACGGACCGGGGCAAAGGCCACAGCTGGCCTGTCACTTATCCCGCAGGCTCACTTTCCTTCTGTGGAAAAGATACCAGCGAGGCTCAGCGGGCGATTCCTAGAAGCTGCCTCCACTGCTCCGTTCTAAGTGTTTGCTGTTCACTCTGAGGATAATCGTTCATTATCATCGTTTATCAACCTTCAGTGGCATCATCCAAATTAATTATTTCAAACCAACTAAGTGCAAATTCACAATAGCTGCGACCAACGTACGCACATGCACACGCACACGCACGCACGCACACACACACACACGCACACACAAATTTCAGCCTCATAGGGTGAAAACTGAGGGTGCTGAAACTTGTGTGGACCCACTGAGCGAGGAATACAGCTGTGATCAGCAAAATTACAGACTAATTACAGATTTTTTTGCCCGTTTAGCTTTGAACTTTGCTGTCTTTTTTGTCTGATGCAAGCTGGACGATACAGCCTTAAATCTGTATCAATCTGTATCACTGATCGTCAGATTTGCCTTGATAAATCTTCGGTAACGCTATATTTTACGAGGCTGTAATTTCCCAATAATTCTCTCAAACTTTTCCTGGAAATAAATGTGTGATTTGGTACTGCTTCTAGAGAAAATAGGACATTTCCTTGAAAGAAAAGCTCAATTTAAATCAAAGTAAATATTCATTCAGTATTGGAAACTTTATGCTTAATATTTGTTGATCTATGCTGGCTTGTAGACAAATTTCACTTTTTTTTTTGCACGTTCAGCCGACTTGCTGTGCACTGATGAAACACAATTACTTGAAATTAATTAATTGGAGGCAGATTAATTGGATACCAATTGAACAGTGTTTGCACTTCCCATTAATTAGTAGCAAATTGCATTTCTAGGAAACGTCCTGGGAAGCTATTCGTAAATTACAAAC
The DNA here is from genome assembly GCA_028570985.1 of Heterobranchus longifilis. Lineage (NCBI taxonomy): Eukaryota > Metazoa > Chordata > Actinopteri > Siluriformes > Clariidae > Heterobranchus > Heterobranchus longifilis. The sequence goes on from JAOVVB010199261.1 coordinate 9,681, forward strand.
CCCTAAAATAAAGTGTTACTTTTTTATATACATCAATGCATGCATTTCCATTCTCAAGTGTAATTTGTATTTGCCCTGTTTAATTACAGTATGGCCAGGTATGGATATTGTGCATAAGTTAAGTTTGTAACTTAGGTCGTTTGTACAAGCAGCAATTACGACCCATTTTTAGAGTCGGCACCACATAAAAAAAGTTATAACCAATGTTACGTTAACGTAATGTTATGGCAGGAAATGCATGCTTTTTAAGACTTTTCAAAGCCTGCAGATACTACAAGTTTTTCATGGGTCTGTTTTGAATCAGGTCCAAAGTTTAGACCCGTAAAGACTTCTTATTTTACATGCATTTTATAGAGATTTGCCATGCCGTGATATATACACGATATCGGAGGAATATTGTTATTAGTATTGTACACTGACAGCCATATCACACAGCAGCAGGGGTGAATAATTGCTCAATAATTGAGGACTCTCTCCTCTTAATCTAAGAGTTGCACATGATACAGTCACATTCATATGCATGAAGTGTAAAACTGAAGCCTCTGTGACAGGATATAACTACACACCATCTTGTAATTCATGGCTTGTCCGTGCTTTTGAACAACAACCAGCTCGCTTGCATGGAAACCAATATCTGTGACCAAGTCAATTAATCAGGTATCTGGTGCAAAGATAGATTACAGCAAACACGCAACACTAAGAGCAATACACTACTTTACACACACACGCAGACCCACACACTCGATAGCTTCACCTTATGCTGCTGCCAGCCAGGTTTATAATTAATGACACGGGAGCTCTGGCGTCAATTGGTGAGCTGAAGTATCTCATCCGTCCGTCCGTCCGGGATGCAGATGAGAGCCGAGGTGGAAAACACACGGATGGTTTTGAATAGTGGTCGATCGATATGGGTTTTTCAGTGGCCGATGCCAATGCCGATATTTAGAGAGCAGGACGGCCGATGGGTTGTTTTTTTTTTTTTTGCATCTGATAAAATAGCCTACAACAATTTAAAATTGCTGAACTTAAATTAACATTTATTTAACACATTCAGCAGATAACAGCATCTCTTTGTTTCTGAAATATATAAATGTACATAAATAAAAACAATGTTTTTGGTCCTTTTGTAGATCTGCATTAGTCATAATGTTTCGAGAAAAAAGTTGCAATGTTTCGGGAAAAAAGTTGTCATGTTTAGAGAAAAAAGACGTAATGTTTCCAGAAAAAATACT
>JAOVVB010199272.1:0-10912 GCA_028570985.1 Heterobranchus longifilis
GATATCTGCCAAGTGTCATCTAAGCGGACAGATCAGATATTCCGCCATTGTGAGTCACACGTCATTGAAAATACGACGTTGCGCGCATGCAAAGGACAACATGCTCTCAGCTGAAAAAATAAACACAGCTGCAGGCTCTGCTCCTGCTAGCTTAGCAGTTAGCCACCATGCCAAACTCCCATAGGAAAATCTGAACCGATGTAGCAGCAATCATTGCTGCATACACCCAGGCTGCAACAAGGGCTCTCCTCCTTCTTCTCCACAAGTGGGTCACTTGAACCATGTAGTGTAAAGCTGGCATAAATGCACATATCGGATATTGGTCACTTTTTAAAAGTAGATGTAAGCAGGTGGTCAAAAAAATCAGATACAGGCAACAAATCTGAACTGGGCATCAAGACCTACAGTGTAAATGCAGCCGTAGAGAGAACATACAATCTGACAAGCACAAGGATCCAACAAAGACTGAACTGAAAGCAGGACTGATATACAAAAATGCAACTCATCAGCTAATGGGAAACAGGTGAAAACACTGGGAGCTGATTGGTAGTAGACACACTAGAAAAGCAGGCCGGAAGACAAGAGGAAATAAATACAAAATAAACCAGGAAACACACTAAACATGAATGAAAAAATACAAGGAAAACAAACTTCTACAAAACAGAAAGTCTGCAAAAGAAACCAAAACATGAAAAATGCAATATAACAATAAAAACTCAACCCAAAGTCAGGGGCACTGCATCAGACTGTGACATCAGCCAAAGTATTAGAACATAAAATCAGGTAATTAGGAGATAACACAATAGTAAAAACCTCCGTCAACACTGTACACTTCCTACGAACAGATAGTGTTTATATTTTTAACAGAAATATTGGTAGTAGCTTTCTCACTCTGAAACACACTGTAATTTGGATTTATGTCTCTATCTTTGTTAGTTTGATAGCTGAAAACAACCATTTTGATAGTCATGGCTAAATAGATTAATTGTCTCAGAATAAAAATCCCAGATCCAGATCGCCACAAAGACAGAATCAATTGTTCCATGGCCTGAGGACATTCTGCCTACTGATTTTCATGGACGTCTGTACACACGTTTTTGGGATATACTGCAGACTATCCAACACAAAAACGACCTCCTCAGCAGAGTTAATTATTTTTGTGGTATCTTGTGATGGATATAAAGTGATTTTGTGAAGTTATAAGGTTGACTGTAGGCTAATTTATTCTCCTGGTGGTACTGTTCTGGCTGCACCTGTGAATTACATATCATTAATTTAAATTACATTTACATTTAAATGTCAAAATCTTCCTATCCTGTAGAGACACCTGCTCACTAAAGCCAACCACAGATCAGCACAGTTTGAAAGGAAGGCAGTGAAACCTGGAGGCACTTCAGGTTTTCAGGTTGTTTTTTTTCCTGGTCCCCGATGGGACAGATATGTTTAATCTAACCAATAGATCTGTCTGCACCAGCCATTTAATCTGTCATGCTTTAGCCATTTTAGTATACTGTGATCCATAGCATTTTCTTTTAATTTTTATTAAAGTCTATTTTTCCACATTTGTTAAGGCTCCATTTATTGTATTTCCCTTGTGGAAACCTTTGTCCTTCAAACTACTTCATCTCTCACAACACTCTCTGATTGGCTGAGGCCCATTGCCCTACAGTTACCCTTTGTCAGATATACATTATGTTACGACCCCCGGAAAAACTCGTTACCAAGAAGTCTACTACAATCACAAAAGTCTCAAAGAGTTTGCAGAAAAGTAACCTTCACATTTATTTGTGAAACAACATAAACAACCACCAAACAAATGAAGAAATTAAACCAACGGGCTGATGGGTCGGCACAAAAGAACAAAAGAGGCCAACCACACAATGGGCTGCCAAACCCAGATCCCTCTCCTCTTCCTTAAAAAACCCTAACAGAAACAAAACAGTTCAATCAAAGTTGAAAAATCCACCAAATCATGGCAGCTATGGAACTGCGGCTGCAGTGGCGGCTGCTGCTGCTGCTGCTGCTGCTGCCAGGATGATCAGAGAGAAAAAGCAAGCCAGAATCATGCTTCTCTTCTCAATCAGCCAAACGAGATGCACCTGAGCAAAGAACACACAGGACATTAGTACAATTTACTTGTAAATGCTCATGTTAACCAGTATGGGGGGAGACTGTAACACATCTATACGCCATCCTAATTTACATTTTTAGAAATGCTTTTATTTCTCTGTTCCTTTGTATTTGGACAATACGTTTTTAGTGAAGTTGGTGTTTTTCAAAGTGTTTCACTTCTGAAAATAAGGTCCTAAAACAATGTGCACTGACTGGAGACTTGGCAAGCTGTTTGTGAGATGCTTAAATCCTGCTTGTGTGCAGCATCTGCTTTAAACGTGGGTTTCCATTTACATACGGGACTGGTTCAAGTCATGCTTAAGTTAAATTCGGTATCAGGCCTTCATCGCCACCCTGGTGAGAGGTGGTTGGCCCCCCCGCTTTTCTTGAGCACAGAAACTGCGTCCTGAGATACTGCAGTCCCATCTGTATCAAACATGCTTGATATTTGCAAGATGCCTTGCCAACAATTCAGCGGTGTTTCTCACCAGTACTCTGAGTCTTCTGATGCTATTTTAAATTCTGTAAGCCACCACAACAAAATAGGGACCGCGTTTCTGTTCAGTTTCGCTGGCTGCACTCACCCACTTTCTCCCTCTTGTGTGCACCCTTTCTTTTCCACACAGGTAGCAAATAGGAAAGCTCTTATTTGTGTGTAGGGAGATCACGACTAAACCAGAACAGTTTTTTTACATTCACACACTCTGCATCCTGTTACCTCACAACTCATCTACCAGTGAGCTTTCTCTCCCTGCAGGTGTAAACTACATTCAGGACATGACTGCAGATGAAGTATCTCTGAGTCGACGTTAAGCCTCTAACGAGCCTTTTGGCCTCTCCTGATTTGTGGGAGATAGAGGGATAAAAACATGGCTTCTGGCTGATTATATCACTGTTAATGTGTTCGGTAGCATAAAGGCATCACACTGGCAGGTGTTGCCCTAAGAATTAAATTGAAAGTGCTAATGTGGCAGACCGGTAACACTTCTGGCAGCACTCACATGTACTGCCGACCGCACTTTGCTCAGTTAGTTTGAGCAGGAGGAGCAAAGACGGATTATCTGCGAATCAATGAGTAGAGCTCAGTGGAGGAATGACCTGTTTATACAAGCTAATGGCTCCCAGTGCAGCGCCAGAGCATGTAATGGTTCCTACTAATGTTTTCTCACATCGCTTAAACTCTCTCTCTCTCTCTCTCTCTCTCTCTCACTCACTCACCAAGGAATTCTTTATCACATGCATTATAACTCTCGCTTCTTCAAATCCTGTTTATTTCTCCTGAATTGGCTCTAGCGTTATTCGCTTTAACCAAAAGGCTTCACGCTATTTTCATTCTGTGGCTTGGTTATCACTTGGCATTGTAGGCTTGCATGGGATGTGGGAAGTGTGTCTATATGTTTGGTTATGTCATATGCAGAATAAGCAGACTGAAAGACAAAGCAACTGAGTCATCAGCAAACAAACATCTGTAAATCTGGCTACCCACAATATTCAATGAAGTGGAAGAGTACATCAATACAATGATGCAAGTCAGTGCTTTATTGACGGCTATGCTGTATATGTGGTAGCCTACATTCTTTTTTCCTCACATTTTCCATGTGGAAGTATTTCATGATGATAATGAAAGCGTGCACATGTAAAAGAAGTGTAATGGAATCGCAGACCATGGTGTCAGATCCAGAAGGTTTCAATAGTTTTTGGTGGAATTAATTATTCAGACATGGAGTATCTTCTGAGCACATGCATCTCAACTTAGACAACAGATTGTTGAATCTTATCAGCAGTCTTTTGTTGCTTGTGAAAAATATGCCTTTTCAAGTGTAAACAACAACACACGCAGCAAGTGGTCTCTGATCGCTGCAATAGAATTGCTTCCATAAAATGCATGAAGAATCCTTTCTCACTCCTTTGCAGCTACTGCAGTCAAGTTGAAAGAATGCGTGATATATTTATATCTATATATACTATTATTAGTGTATTATCAACGTGGCTCAATGCTGTACATATGATGCTGCATGTCAAAATGATGTATTGTGGCAGCTTGTCTTTTCCTGATAAGAGACACTGTTTGTCATGGTTATTTGCATCTTACTAGGTTCTCCCGCCCTTTTGACTAACACTGTTATCACAACATTGTGCTTCACAGCCATACCCCAAACACACAGTTCCCTAATTAGCTTTCTGTGTTGCTAAGCAATCTCAACTGTGCCAGGAGATACAAAAGCCAGAAAATGATCATTTGTAAGTGATAAATCGACAGTCGTAGACAGTTTTGGCTACAGAACATCAGCTTTTCCACAAGATTGCCTGAGTGAAGCATGCAGGCTGAAGAAGCATGTATTCTCAGACTGGTCTCGTTCCCAACTCGTCAGATACCGCGACGTTGTCACGGCCCTCGGCATCTGATACCGACGCACAAGGCACCCTTTAGTGTCTGTATGAGACAAACTGGGCTTTCAAGTAACTCCAATGTAAACCCATCCGCTGCAATATTAGACGTTCAGAGCAAGTGCTCCTGATGTCATGTAACGTGTATTTAGAGCGAGAAATCAGTTTAGGGTGGGCGGGAGAGGTGGCGGATGGGTCAAACAAATGCAGGACTTCCGGTGTCCCTTGTCAGTGTTGACAGATGTAATCATTTTAACCCAAACCATGGTCTTTTTCCTAAACATACCCAAGTGGCATCATTGCCTAACAAGTAGTTGGGTTTGTATACACAACGTAAACCATGTGTTCCACATGTTTCAAACTGCGGCCGTGAGTGTCATATTTTGACGTGTAGGGCTACCCATTGTCTTCAGTAGATGCCAAGGGGTCCTGACAATCCATATGTGACGAGTTGAGATTGAGAACAGTTGATATTCTCTGCTTGGAAATTTGCAACATTCAGGCTAAAAATGGAACAAGACTTTGTCGTGATAACAGTCCCAAAGAGACTGGTCAGCTGTATCCCTCAAGTCCATGTGGCCCATTTCTGTGTTGATGGACCAGATTTCACCCTGAAGGAATCAGCGTTTTCATCAGGTTTTTCGGATCACATGCTTTGTCCAGTAAGAAACAGCTAGTCGGTCTCAGCTCAGGCAATCCCCAGCTGTTCTGCACCAGTGCCAGCCTAATTCAACACTTGGTGAGCAGAATAGTGATCAATCCCTTTACCTAAGAATGGAAATGGACAGCCATAACCACAGACATAAGAGCTATAGAGGTACTTGCTGCACTGTTACCACGGCAACAGGCCATGCGGGGGGGCATCATCATCGGCTCTCTGAGATTGGCTGTTGGTGGTTTGGTGCAATGGTTCAGCTTAGTTGGTCGTTCTGCCCTCTGTGAGACACAGAGCTGAAAGTGGTTAGCTGGTTTTCAATCTACTGTACCTCGATCTGATGGAAGAGGATTTATGATGGAAAGATAGGGAAGGTCTGTAGAGCCGACAGCTGAAAGCCCGGGATAATCACATGGATCTTGAAAAGAAATGTGCATGATTCAATTACATAAAAGCCTCAGAATTCACCAGTATGGAAGCATCCTATGCATCATGTGTGTTTTCAGTGGTGGAATTAAAACACTTTTACACTTTAATGATACATGTAATAATAAATGTATAGCAAATCAAAACATGAAGATGAACAAATGAAATATTTATATTTATATAAATATAGTTGTATGTTTCCTAATTGCACCACTGCACCACTGGAACATTCAGTTGTGTATCCCTCACCATACAGAACCCACGGGACACGTGCAATATACACAGCCTCACAGATTCTATCCGATAAATTATTACTGACATGGTAACGCAATCACAAACATGAGATAGCTTACTGTCCCTAGGTGCATACTGTATGTTCAATATAACATGAGCCCAGAAAATATTCTGTACAGAAGGATTTAGCTGTCTCAGGTGGGTTTCACCAAGGTGTTGGGTCTGGACACAGAGACTGGACTTGGATTTATAGAACCACATAACAGTTTCTACGTTTCGGTCATCTACACACACAACAGATATGGTTTACTTGGATAAAGCCCTTTCATAGGGGATTTCTGGAGCTGGTCTGGCCTTGAGTACGGGTGCATTGCCAGAGCGTTTTCTACACATGCATTATGCAGTATATAATTACACACATTAACACAAACAAATGAATCCTTGCACGCACGCACGCACGTGGTGAATCGTAGCCCTGCCCTGCTCCCATGAGTCTATTTGCAGAGCTCTCACACTAAGATGCCGTGAACCTGCTGATGCTCTGGGAATGCGTGAGAATAACACTAACTGAGAGCATAGTTATTGATCAGAGTGGTAACCACCCGCAGGATATCACTCAAAACATAATCAACAAAGGATGCTACACGCAAAACATTTCAACATTATTATGTGTGGTTCATGAGTCCATGCACATTAATAACAAGATGCAACTATCCTGAATGCAACACCTTCTTTTGCTTACAGTGTTTTGTACTTATGTATTACTTTTGTGTATAGGACATTTTATCACGTTTTTTATTAGATAAAACATGAAATGACAACTGTCAACATCAATTTTTTTTTTCTCCATGAAGGAAACACTATTATGGAAGCTTTTAATCATCCCTTGATTGTTTCATCAAACTGTAACAAATTGAATCTGGTAATGTCAGCTACATTGTTTCCTCATGTTTATGCAAATTATTTTCTTTCTAATTGCTGTAATGCACCATGACCAAATATGGAACATCTGGGAGTCTGTTACAGACTATGTGAATACTAACAATTTTGTGTTTTCCAAGTGATTCAAATTGCAATAATAATTAGCAAAGCAACAGCATTCCCCAGTGCCTCGTGGCTAAATGAAACAGAGAGTGACTAAGCAATAAACAATGCAAAATAGTCCCATCCTTTCAACTGTAAATTCAATGTATTGTCTACAAATAAAGGAATTATATCAATATAGAAGCACCAGCAATATAAACAATACAAGCGCTAACATAAGGGCAAAGTAATTTGCACTTGTGTTGTTATTATGCTATTTATATTCTACAGTCAACAAGTGTTATATGAAAATTTGCAGTATGGATTTTACACTGTATTGGTATACAGCAGTTATAGTGCTGGTGAGATATATTGTAGACTTGGCCCAAGATATCTATTAAAATAACAAGTTGCTTGGCATCAATGGACATTTTTCTATTCTGAGGCTTACAGCTTGAACCACATGTGCTTGAGCTGGGAAATCAAATATCTTAAATAGCACTGATATCTGAAGGTAAAAGAGAGAGGTCAATAATTGTTCAAACTGTGTCTTGATTCCATATGAATTCCAATTTAATTTATCTTTGCCCAGTACAGTCGACATGTCAACTGGAGCTGGAGTTTTTATCTTCCACTCTTCCAAGTAAATCCTTTTTATAGGAGCGTCCTCCCACGAGCCTCAGCAGGTTTAGCAGGTGTTAACCTCTCTCTGGGAGGTTCCCTCCTGAGGCAACACACAGTCTAGCAGAGCATCACTTCTCATTCCCTCAGCAGCTTGCAGTCTGCCAATCACACAGGTGGAGATGATGGACAGGCAGATGAGTCTCCCTCAGTCCCAAAGTAATAATACTTTCTGCTCCCATTCAACAAAAAACCCTCACTGTCTTTCCAGTCATTCATAATGCGGCTTGACAACAACCTGTCAACAACCTTTTTTATCCACTTTGTTATCTCGTCATCCATCTGCATAGATTAACTATAAACGTCCTTCGGTAAAATATGTGCTCTCACATTCACACCCACCACTAGATGGATGGATTTCAACTGTCGATGCATTGTGGTTTCAGACAGGATGTGTGCTGTGCATGCCCAAAGGTTTTGGTGCATTCACAGCAATTTTCAGCTTTTCACAGCAATTGTTATTTCAACCAGGAGAGACGAGTGAATGAAGAAAATACAATTGTTTACTATAAAGGATGATTATGTGATAATTAGGTCTTGGCATGAAAAGTACAAATACAGGCCTAAGCATGCAAAAGGATAGTGTGCCTGACTGAACTTACAGTAGAGCTTTATTTCCACAATAGTTCGGCCTCCATGTGATCAATGAAGGGACATTTTACTTCGGGGACCTCTTGTTACACAGCTGTCGCTGTAGATACTATTGATCTTTTTACCCCACTATAGGGCCGGATTTAACTCCACGGTCATTTTTGAGACAATGGTTTGTGGTGCTGTTGTTATTTTGTACGCCTCTTAGGATACAACATATCTACAAGGGCTGTTGTGTTATATTACATTATATTGTGGAGCACTCCTGTTATTTTGTCCGCCCTCTGTAGAGGGGGTTTGCCCACTGATAGCTTAAGTATGTGACAAGAAATTTCACACTGAAATCATCTCTTTTTTTGCTACCTACTTTTTAAGCTACCTATACTTACCCAAATTATCTATTTCTTTTTTTTTAACAGTGTCAGCTTTCTGTCTTGTTATTGGCTGACAGCTGCAGTAACGATGGTTAATAATTGTGGGAGGACATTGTTACCCGTCTTGGGCATCATGGAAAGTTTGTCCTAATTTTCAGAAAGTGCCTGCTGCACAGAAAGTAAATCAAATCAGTGCAGTGCTGCTCATAGTTTATGAACTAATCTCACGTCATCATACAAGGTAATGCAATAAAATTACCAGCAAAATGCAGCTGTAGAGATTTGGTAAGATCTGTATTCACGGCTACTGGCTAGAGCCAATGGAAGTCATGCTGTCCCTTGGATAAAGATTTTAATTTGCTTGTCTTTCTTTATGTCTTGTGGCTCTTCTACATTCAGACATTTAGAAGAGAATCCACACAAACTGATTGTGCATCAGCATATATTTATAAAATATTATTATTATATACTCTGAGCTAGCAGACCTGATGCTACATGATCAACCATAGTAAATAATGTGCATAGATTTTGTGTATCACAAGCAGTTAATGAAATTCAAAAAGCAAGATGGAGAGAGTATATCTAATATCTAATTCTATCTAATCCAATTCTCTCTGGTTACAGAGAATAGCATGTGACTCTGTGGTTATTTTTAGCATCATTCACACATTATTTTGCATTCAGGCTTGCAGAGAGTTTTGTGACCATGTTTCCATTCAGCAAACACAACCTTTCAAAGGTGATGCTTTCGTGGCTAAATTAACTGCCTATTTTTTAATTAGCAGATACCACCCTCCACCCCCACTTGTCTTTAGATCAGATGATTAGATTTTTTTTTTTAATGACCAATTTGTTGCACACTTGGGAATATGCAGGTCTGACACATAATGTCACAGAGCTGTGAAAGTTGTGGAACATTATTCCGTGGTGTGGTAGGTGTTGCTTTGACAACTCGTGACCTGTTTGACAACTCAACATTTTCCATGTACCATTAGTGCACTATTGGCTGTACTGCTTCTAGCAGCAGGTGTTATATACAGTGTACTTCCTGCATTATTACTGAACAGCCACAAGTCTTGGGGGGGGGGTACAAAATTTGTAAATATGCCATGAGACCATGAAAGTATCCTCGCAGTGCATTTGTCCTGTCATACATTATGAACATACAAAGTTTAATTCCATTTTAATTGAAACATTTGCAATATTATTTTAGTCATATGGTGAAGAGAATCATGTCAGGGTCACCATAATTACATTTTGTTAATGCAAACTCCTGAAGAAGAAGAAGAAGAAGAAGAAGAAGAAGAAGAAGAAGAAGAAGAAGAAGAAGAAGACATACTATTTTAATCCCAAGGAAAATTAAATTTTTACACACTCACACAGGCCTTGCTCAAGGGCACCTCTGCAGTGCAGGAGGCACCTCTCCAGCTGCCCTCCGGTTACCAAGCCGACTGCCACCCTTATTTAATTTTTTTTTTTTTTTAAGGGATTGGAGATGCAGCCCAGTGGTCTCTCTGCATGGCACCTATACACTGAAGCCATTATTGTTATAAAACTGAGTCAAAGTCAGAATTCTGAAAACATCAGACAAGTCTGCACAATGGTTATGTATCTTTTTATCAATTTGCCTTCAATCATTTTTCTTTAGAAATCATCGGATGACTGAAAGAAAATACTGAAAGACACACTTGATTACTTTATTGTGTTTTGCTCCTGAATTGCTTCATCAATTCTCTCTGACAGTAACCTCGTGTGCTTCTGTCCGACAGGAGTCACTCACTCTGATGCTCCCACTGTCATAATGTGGCACAGCACGGTATGCTTTGCTTGTAACAGCCTCAGTTCCCAGATATAAATGCATGTCTTTGTGTTTTGGCCTGGTACAAGTTGGATAATTAGCAACAGTAGGCTACCAGCTGGAAGAAGCTGAGCTCAGCATTATATTTCTGTCTTTTTCTCTTTGCAGCAAAACCAAGAAGCTCAGCAATAAAGCCAAGGGATAGTAAGTGGATACCTGGGGGTATAATCCTGTCACAGAATAGTAATAGTTCAAGGTTATTTTGTTAAGGATACACTAGACAGTAACTGGGGTTATACTGTATCATTATAAAGCAACCAGCCATACAGCGATGTTGACCAGTTTGATGTAAGCAAGATAGTTACGACACACAACTGTTTACTTCTTGCATCATCTTTTCATTGTTTTTATCCACCTCGGGATCACAGGGGGATAGAGCTTTGCCAGGTATGTTTTACACTGAGTCAAAAGCAAAGAAACAACGTGGGCATGTTCATCATTTGGTCAGCTGTCACATGAAAAACAGTTTATATCCTGGACTTTTTGTTTTCTCTCTCTCTAATGCTTTAAGTCTGTATTTCCCAAACTGAGGTAACGTACGTGTACAACTGGTGGTACTTGAGATCTCTC
>JAOVVB010199293.1:0-10911 GCA_028570985.1 Heterobranchus longifilis
GTGTGTGTGTGTGTGTGTGTGTGTGTGTGTGTGTGTGTGTGTGTGTGTGTGTGTCTCTTTGTGAGGCTGCTATCCAAATGCTTCCCTGCTGTTAAATCCAAATTTGAACAGAGAAAGAAAGGATAATTGCCAGTGATCGTTCCAGCTGCTCCGATCACATCACGGTGTCAGACAGAAAAGAAGAAACTTGAAAATCTGTGCAAAGAAGTAAAAACCAATATTTGCCTGTGCGCGCTCTGATTTTAACGTTTGAACTGGAGCACTTTAGCTTCCCTGTAACACAAGTGCACATACACACGTGCTGACATCAGGAAACATCAGAAACAGAAAAACAACCTAGAAAAGTGCCGTATCGTCTCAGTTTTCTTCAAAGAGAGAGTTTTCTGATTTGAATCCAGCTCTGTGTCATCTTAGTGTGGGCAGCGAGATGAATGGTATATGCGGCGCTAGCGCACGGAGCCAGCGGAGGTCTGCCGAAATCTGGATCGCTGCAGATCTCTTGGCGAGTTACGCATCACTGATTTATTTAGAACATTTTGTTGTAACACACCACACAAAATAATTCACCCCTGGCTTCATTTTGGGAGGAAGTGGAGCTGCGTCGTCCATCTTTATATACAGTATATGGTTACTACGAGCAACCACAGACGCATTTGCCTGAAAGTCACCAATTAACACGGTCACTCGTTAAACCACGACACCGGAAATGAAGAATCGGTTTTTCAAAAATGGTTAAACACAAGAAACCAAGAAGGTCTTTGAGCATACAGTCGTGAATGTGCACTAAAATATTACGCTGATGGGTCCAGTAGTATGCAAGATTATCTGCAAACAGATGGGTACACCCACGCGCCCACCCACACACACACACACATGCACACACACATGACCGAACGCTTACGCCTGGAGGGGATAATAAACAGATACACTTGGAAAACAACCTCTGGTCACACAGACACACACACATGATTTGTCATTCATATCCTTTCTCTCACATCCACACTCACTTCCAGTACACACACTCAGATAAACATATTGACTCACACCTTCAAACGAGTCGCACAATCATACAACTCTCCCACACACTTCCGTTATTCCACTGTTTGTGTCAACGTCTCCCTCAGACATGAAGGCAAAGGTTTCTCCGTTTGTACTTCTAATCAGCATGAAATAGCTTGTTAGCTGCTAATCTGATTGCATTCCACCTCAAAAGGCCAAAAACAAATTGATCCAGAAATATCCTCCACCAGCTTTACAGCTCCGTATGTTTTGTTTTCTGTTCTTGGCGAGGCGTTTCAAATCGCAAATGTAAAGAAGAGTCTCTGGAGGGCGCAAAACAGCTGTGACTTATCGTACTACACACCTTTAGTAGCACACACACACACACACACACACACAGCATTCATTAGCTGTACACATGCTCGCAACACAAACAAAATGTCCCTTAAACAGACACTGATTGTATTTTTTTGCATCATTCATTTTCATTTGACTGTTGTGATTGTAATCGATAAAGCTAATTGTGAAATTAATGGCTGCCTCATCAGGTAACGACAGGCTTCTTACTCCGCCTTTTACTTTGTTTCTCTGAGCTAACTTTACTTGCATCCTAACAGAATGTCTCATTAAAATAAAACTGTGTGGAGAACAAACTAAAGGAAAAGAAGGGGGAAATATAAATGTAAATGCATGGTGGTGGAGTCCTGTATAGCTGTTAAATAGGCCCTCACATATGATTTACATTGTTTTCATTAGTGGCCGGTCATTGACTTGCATCCTTTTTGTTTCTCCGCTCACTTATTCAGGGTTTCCCTTCAATTTCCCTGTCGGTGTCTTTTCTATATAAATAATAGAAAGACACCACGTGTGGTTTAATATAACATGTTCCCTACCTTCATAATTCTGATGTCACCATGTCCTCAGCCCTCGGGTGCTGCTGTTTAAATATCAGCACGTCCTCCCACCCGTACGCCCACACAGGCTGATTGTTCCGACCCTCACGAGCGTTTCCTAAATTTCAGCTTCTCTCCTTTGTCTCTCCTTCACTCATTCACACACTCAGAGTCAATACTGCACTCTGAATACAAGTGTTAGCCTGAGGGGATTATCAGTAGGGCCGCTGTTAAAGATGTTGTCGATATATTGACCAGACAAATGTACAAGCTGAGATAAATGAGCTGCAATTGTGCATTCTACCCATTACATTAACTCGGGCAGCAAAAGCAGTGGAAATGAAAGCAGATGTGAGAAAGATGTGCGACAGGAGAGAACGTTTCACAAATCTGAACTGCAGAATTTCAACACGTCTACTACAAGTGATACTGTTTAAAAAGAGAGCAGAGCAGACAGTAATCAGTGTGGGTTACTGTGAGACGAGTCATTGTGACTCGAGTCAATGTTGACTTGAGACTCGACTTGGACTTGAGACATGATATATAATAAATATAAAATATTAAAAATGGTCAGTGGCCACCGATTTGACTTGATATAACCTGTGACTTGACTTGACCGAGAAAACTTAGGACTTACTTGAGACTTGGACCAAATGGCTCGAGTCCCACGAGTGCTGTGAGCTCTTTTCAGCAGCGGCAATAAGAGACGGAGTCACCAGGTGTCCTTCGTTTCCCTGAAAGACAAAGAGCATCAAAGAACTGAGAAGTGAGAACTTGACAGCAGGAGGCTCTGCAGGTTTGTCCGTCCGTCTGTCGAGGATACCTAGTGGATAATTATTAAACCACCTGTCTGCAGCTCGCAGTATTTTAAAGACCTTTTTCATGGTCGACATTTTGGTTGCAGCAGGGAAAGCATTAAAGGAGCAGCGTGGAGTATTAAAGGGGATCTATTGGCAGAAATGTTTTTTAATGTAGTTACAGTGGGGGGGCAGCTCAGCTGGAAACTTAAGACGTTGTCGTATTTTCAAATCTCCAGTCAGATTTCAGCACTGATTTAATTTAGTGCCCTATGTGTTGTAGGTTTTTTAAATTCTCAATTATCACAGAAACTATGGGGCCCTACCTCGATGCTGCCATCAGTCTGTCGCTGGCCTGCAAAAAAATAAAATAAAATACACTCGCCACTGGGCCTAACACGTTTTCTGGGGGAAACCCTGTAAAAAGAATATATGATTCTGATAAATGATAAAATATGCATCCCATGCTGACCAGTCTTTTTGATTTTCCTACCCCTCTTGTTGCTGTTCTCCTGGAGTTTTTTTTTCTAATATTAAAATAAAAAAAAGAAGCTTTTTCAGCTTTTTTTTTTCTCCAAAATATCTCACGTTGTCTTGCACTTTTGGCCCGAAACCTCTAAAGAGCAACGAAAGTTCAGCAGTAGCTCAAATCGTTCATGATTTTATGATTTGCTAATTTACTGAACAGCAAAGAGAGCATTGGCATTTAAAAAAAAAAAAGACTCAATCACGATGATGCTGTTCTGAGAGAGAAATAAGGAAATTGGCAGTGGATGTGATTCATCTGGAGGCTGATGTCTGCCGGAGCTACAGACTATTCAAGGACTGGGAAATGTATGTGTTAAAAACTTGGCCGTGCTGACGGTAGTTCGGTGGATGCTTTGTCATGAGGTTTTAGGGAATTGTTACTCAGTTGGAATTACAGTAAACAATTACCGAGCTTGGCTTGACATCTTTTCACTGTGAGAAGCAAAATACTCATTAAAATCTGTGAAAAAGCATTAATTTGCGATTGCTTTTGTAGAGGAAAGAGCGATACTCACCTTTGATATTTAATTATAAGTGATTATAGTTTCAGTTGTGCCATTGTGTCATTTAAGCTTTTAGCTTACACACTAAAGACAAGTTTTCATGACTAATCCTACATAACACTCATCCATAATAATGAATAAATTCTTGTCATACTGACGGTAGAGTGTTAAATCCTGCCTGCTTTTTCCTTTATAATTTGATTTGACATGGCAGATCGCGAAATCTACGTCAGGTGGAAGCTCGTGGCTTTACAAGTACTTTAAGAGTCTACATGCTAGCTGCTTTGTGAAACTGTTCTTAGGCACAGTGGTGCTTTGAGCTAAATATGCTAACATCAGCATGCAAAAGTGCTCACACTGACAATGCTACGATGCTAATGTTTTGCAGGTATAATGTGTCATGCTTACATCTGCTAATAAGCACTTGCTGCAAAGTACAGCTGAGACTGATCTCATTAGTTTTGCAGGTATTTAACCATAAACTTAAGTCATAAGCTGCGTCTGGATTTGGATACTTCTGTTAGTACACTTGAATGTACTTACTAGTACGTACAATTCGACAGAGTAGTGTTTTCTCAAGTTGCACATGGCAACACAGCACATTTGACAGTTTGTTCTTCTTTCTAAACGGTGAATTGGAGCATTACCGCCACCTATTGTCGCCTGCAAAAATATATATATGATGAAAAAAACACATGTATAATTACATTTGTAGTTTGGTAAGTAGTGACCAGTGTTCCACACTCAGTCCAGGTACTCACAGTGCATTGTATTTTGCCATTCATACAGAAGTATGCAAATTGAGACACAGCATTGAACAAGTTTGACGCTAGAAAGTAATTCATCCTGAGGGGAACATGAATGTCTGCACCAAATTTCATGGCAATCCATCCAATAGTTGTTGAGACATTTCACTCAAAAGCACAGATATCAACCTCACGGTGGCGCAAGAAGAAACTCAAGACCTCCATTGGGATTCATCGTTTAGGAAACATGAATGTTTGTGGAAAATGTCGGGGCAATGGTCATAATTGAAACAAATGTTTCTAAGAGCACGAGGCTGGACAAAAAGATCACTCCTAATGTTTCCTTGTTGACTGATTTTTATAAAAAATCTCAAGAACTGAAACTGACAAAGGATGTAATTGAAACGCCATCCTCAATTCTCAACTTGTCGATTTTGGAAAATTTCCCCAGCTTTGTGAGCAGCTCGATTAAGTGCACCGATGGCTTTTTAAAATTGTCTCGTTAAACATTAATGGGCCGACCTGATTTCTCACAGTCGTGCGTTTAGAAACACGAGCCGCGTGACAGCCTGGTGATTATAATTCTTGAGTCAGACTTGGCCATTAAAACGGGAATGGCTCGTCACATTGCATCATGCATCATCAATCAAAGACTGAGCTTCATAATAAATGCAGCTGGATGTTGAGTGGATGCAAATCACCATTGTTTCTGTCGACAGAAATATAACGACGCTGAGACGAAGGTTAAAATACGAGACGGAAGGATTCTGCTCTTGAATGAATTACACACCACCGTCCACTGCCTCCAACTCACACACACACACATACAGCAGAGACCTGCCTCGCTGCTCACCTCCAATCAATATTCCTCCCTCTGTCCCTGTCCATCTGATTGAGAGGGATGATAAGGTTTCTTGTGATTGCATCAGTTAATCAGTATCATTACAACCAGTCCAGCTGCTGCGTATCGCTCAACAATCAACCTCGACTCACCCGCCACGGCCTCAGCCTGTCAATCTATTCTTACCGTCAATTTACATACCTCTGCTATCCCTCTGTCCTTTGCCTTTACCACACACATCACTCTCTAGCACAGTGTTCTCAACTGGTGGGTCGGGACAGAATTCATACAGAATTTCTGATGCTGCACTTTTATTCTGAAGGACATTTCCCATTTTAATTCGTATTTCATACAGTTGCATTTAGATTCTTGGAACTTGATGAGCATCACCAGTTAACTAGTTTAAAAAGCATAATATACCTGAGTAACGAGGTTAAAATCTTGCAATGGTGGTAGCCTCTTGTAAACTTACTCCTAAGTTAAATCTGCCCATTTATTTCATTGGGTTTTTAGCCCTAGTTGCTTCTTTATTTCATGTTTTTAACTGTGCAAGAAGGCACTGAGAGGCAACTTCATTTCTCAGGAAAAAGGTCCTGAGTCTAGACCAGTTGAGAACCACTGCTCTGGGACACTTTAATTCTCCCTTTCTTCATTGACACTGATCTTACACGATATCTAAAGACACACATCAAGACACACGTTAAACCTTTTTAATGTGATTTTGAGTCTTTAATCTTGATTTAAAAAGGTATGTGATTTATGACCCTACCTTGCCAAGTTTCGCCTTAACATACAGTAACTACACTTTAATTAAACATGATTAATGTATGCATCATGGCTCCATAAATCATGCCTGTCATAAATACTTATGGAAACTGTAATAAAAATGGTCACACCCCAGCTGTTACTTTTGCTGCTCTGTCAGACTAAAAACTAGCCTGGTGGTTGTATGTCTCCGCCAACCAGTCAAGTTACAGTTTACATCCATGTCTGTCCAGACTTTTAAAGAATTTAATGAAAGGTATTAAGTGTATTTTTTGGTGAAACATGGATGCTTGACACACATGTTGAACCCTGCAGCACAGAAGATCTAAACAATCAGCACAGTTTGAAGATTAGGGTCACCAATTCAGTATCCGACCAAATGTCTTCCTGAGTTATGGCCAGAAAAGTGTTTTGACCTTTTGGTGATGAAATGTCATCACGTCATCATTTTATCCTGTTAGACATTGGTGTGAAACTTTGTCATAAGAAGTGCATTAATTCTTGAGTTATGGCGAAAAAAAACATATCTTGCAGAAAATGCCTCAAGGCGTTCCTGAGATATCGTGTTCACAAGAAAGGGATGGACGGACCTTGAATCCAGCTGCTGTCCAATGTAAAATGCCACCCTCTTAAACTCTACAAATTATCTGCATGGCATAATCAAAGACACTGTGTAGAACAATAAATAATGACTGTTTGACGTGCACAAGGGCACAAAAGTTCATGTGGTCATTTGGCAACACCCCGGTGCTTGTTATGTAAGATTTAATAAGTGGATTTTCAGCCTCACTCAAATAAGACTGCAGATGAAACACAGACATTACTTTCTGCTTTTAGATGGCTTGGATAAGAGATTCTGGTTAGAATTAGATATTTACATACAGACGGGGGACAAATTAAAGAAAAAACCTGAATAAATGAGTGGAGAAACATTTCAAATGCAGATGCTTCTCTGCACCAGGGCTCACTGAATGGTTTGGCGTCTATGAAAATGAATAAAATGCTCCGTCTTTGAATCCCTCCAATAAAGTCCCACAGACTTGGCAAGGAGAACTGGAGCTGTTCTGGAGGCGTGTGTATAAGAATTTAAAACAGACAAACAATGCAAACGTAAAATGCACTTGTGTAATTGTCAGGAAGTCTACGTGCATGCCACGCCACCTACTAAAATAGATCAGAACTAAGGTGTGCCACACATGACTCAGAGGTCATCTTTTCACTGGCGCTGTCATGCTCTGCACAAACATCAAGCCCTTAATGTCATGCAATGTTTGATGAGCGTAACTGGTGACATCTTCATTCTTTCACATCTCTCTGCAGCTTTTCATTCACCTGCCGCCATACAGACCAACACAACAATGGCCTTTGTCTCATTTCTGTCTGGTCTGGTTTTGGTACTTTGCTTGGCAATTTGTTAAGTCATTTTGCGTGGAATCACAACGCTTTTTTTTTTGTTGCTTTTGGCGCGTCCTTTTACGTCACAGTCACACCGGGCTTTCAACTGTAAACCCATCCAGAGCAACTACTGCGGAAGTGAGAAGACTTAGTATGAAGGCCGAGAACAAATACAGGACTTTGACCCAGGAGACCGTTGTTTCAAACAAGTTAACTTAACCGTTGATTTTCCTTATTTACGTTGATTACTTAACATACATAATTTACAGACAAAAGTTAATTTGTGTAGCAAACTTCCTTCCTTCCAAACCATGATGTTTTCATTAAACTTAAGTTTTTGGTGCGTAAATGTGACATCAAGGGCCTCGGTTACACTCGTCGTTTCAATGTGACTTTTATCATCCGATCACGCCAGGACGCATTAACTGTCAGGTCTGGACAGTCCCTGACCAGACCACATCTCGAAGTGGTCAGGATCGTATTTTGATCAGGTGTGTGGACAGGAATCTGGACACAATCCGGACAATTTATCAAACATACGTCTCCATCTCTCCTTTGTGTAGCTGTTTAAAGTTTCATTTTCTCAGTGAAAACCAGACATTTCCTGATTCTGCTGCTTCACAATAAAAGCTTATGAATAACAAAATAATGAGGGAATTTTATTGTGAAGAATATATTGGAAATTAATTATTTGGATTATCACTGGAGAATTGAGAGCGGCTCGAGCACAGCTGAGGCCGGCGGTCTCCTCCGCTGTTCTCTCTGCAACAAAGCGCGTCTCTCATTAAAAAATAAACTAAATATAAAGAAAAGAAGAAGGCTCTTTTGTGCAGCAAGTGTCATTTTGGATCCACAACACACGGCAAAGTGTTTCTGATAAATATTGGGGGTGGGTGGATCTGCAGTGTGCACTATTATTATTCTCGCAAACAAACAAAGTCCTTTTGTATTCAGTTATCGTAACAGTAGCCACCTACGTAATGACATGAGGTACTAAAGTGGTGTTGGCTACTGTTGATCGCAGGTCAGGCACAGTGGCTAATACATGCTCAAAAAGCTGCTAAATAACTTCATGCATCATAGTTTTCATGCACTTATTTGCATATTAAAATGTGTTACATTTATTTTTACGTTTTATTTTTTGAACGGTTTATTTTTACCTAATGTTCATGCGAGATTTGCATTTTTTTTTAAACTTTACTTCAGTATCTGTAAAAGAGTGTACAAACCTATTAACCACATATTTTTAAATACTGTTTTATAATCATTATATGAACGTTAATTACATTAAATAAATTCCTGTCCTGAAAAGAAGAGATTATGTCCTCTTTGGCCTTCAGACACTGGACATCATGTAAAGAAATACGAGTAGTTTAAACACTATCAACATTATAGTTTTCCTGTGGAAAGCTTCTCTCTCAGCTCATTCTCAGGGCAGAAACAGGAGACAGGAGAAATATGCTGCAGCTTTTCACACAAATAAAATTAGATTTCATTGATTACTGTGTCATGTTGCACGGTCGAGGGCCAGACTCGTCTCAGGTGTTTACTAGTTGTGTTTGAAATGTGTCAAGAAGTGATGTGGGTGTGTTTAATTACAGGCGCAGAGGCAGAAAGATCAGAGCAGACACTTCCTTATGCAATCCGGTAAATGGATGACATCATCCACCTGTGACAGGGTGATACAATAAAAGCAGGAAATGAAATGTGTTGGGTTAAGCCTGGTTAAGCCTGTGACAAAGCCTTCACCACCAAGAGTTTGTTGTTGGTTTTATTGGGAAATTTTGTTGAGGATCCAGATTCCTCGGGGGAATTGGCGCTTATAAGATATTTTAAGGCCTTAAACAGCCTGCGCAGTGTTCTCCCTTTCTCTGACTCAAGCTAAAGCTGGGACAAAATTTAAAAAAAGTAGAGACACCTGTGGCCGTATGGAAGACTTTCTACTGAACATGGAGCAGCTTACAAGAAATATTAAAAGATAACATTAGAGACAATGGACAGTTAGTTTTGAAACTGTGATGCCCTCTAACTCTGCAAAGGCCATTACAAAATACAGAAAGACAATTAAATTGGTGACTTTAATGTCACATTTTAAAGTATCTTCTAACTGAACATTCCTGTTACACTGCTCACACTCCACAGTCGTAAACACAAGGTGAACTGCTCGCCACTGCTCTCTACTTTGAAGTCTGCACAGGCAGCAGAGCAAGAAACATTTTACTTCTGTTTGGCAACCGCAGAATGAGATACTGTCAATCATGCAGCAAGGGCAGGTAATGAAAATAGTTAAGGCCATAAGTTATCGAAAGGAAAAAAAAAAAAAAAAAAACTTGGATATCAGAGGAAAAAGCTGTGGTGACGGGGTGTTTTTCTGCTCCTCGGAATTCAACATTTCCAAACTTGGATCATACAGTTTGTTTCTCGAACAAAGAAAACATGAGTCATCTCAAAACCAGCACACAATACACTATACTGAAAACAGTAAGCAAAACTAAAATCTCACTAAGAATGAGCACTGTGTCTGCAACATTAAAGTGATGCATCAATAATTATAATTCAATAATAATTCTGAAATTGGCCATTCTGTATAATGAGTACTTTTGGTACTTTAAGTATATTTTGATGCCAGTACTTCTCTTACTTTCATTCATTGAACCAATATCCATCCATTGCTATTTCTGTTGCTGCGCCGGCCATGATAATGACCTTTTTACGGACATTTACGGACCTTTTTACGGACAGTGTTATGGGAAAAGCATTCTTCTGTATGAAGCATAATTAGTGTGCAGCCACATTTAAGTGTCAGACAAACACAGGCATCCAGACAAACATGTTTTTGACTTGATGGCATGGCAAGTGTATTTATATAGCACACTTCAGCAGCAAGGCAATTCATGGCTGTTCAAGCATGTGGTATGTGGAGAAGACAATCAAAGGGATAACTAATGATGATGGTTTAATGAAGGTATGACACTATGGGTGGAGCGGAGTATGAGTGAACGAGGTATTTAATGGCGATGCCAAGGTGAAGGAGGCACAGTTAAAAATGGATTTCAACCAGTTTCTGTGTTGTTCAGTCATGATGATCATTCACTTATCCAGAGGTAAGAAAGACTTTTTCTTTCCAATATTAAATTGAAGTGATGTGAGGGCATTTTCGTAGGTCTTTAAAGGTTGTCGCCACAGAAATTAAATTTGGATAGAAGGGTCAGCGAGCTGGTTTCAGTGGTCATTTGCACAACAAAATGGCGATTGTTAGTTGTTATGATGACAACGCACGTCAGTGGGGACGTAAAGTGTGTTGCAGACTACACAGAATGGCTGTTTGTCTCCTCAAGGTGAATTAATGTTTATTAACTCAACATTAATTAACGTCTTCTAGCGGCAGGGCTGGCGGAGGGACCCCCGCCGGCTACCAGCCCGTTGTTTGGATCATTTTCTGTA
>JAOVVB010199304.1:0-10911 GCA_028570985.1 Heterobranchus longifilis
GCACGCACGCACGCACGCACGCACGCACGCACGCACGCACGCACACACACACACACACACACACACACACAGGGTGGGACAGTAATCGATTTTATCGTGGATTGCAATAAATAAATACTTTCGTGAATTGACTGTGATGCAATAAAATATCTGTTTATTAAAAAAGTCATAATGTTTTGAGAAAAAGTGATTATCAGGATTATATTGTGAATTGCAATTATTTTGGCCAGGATAATTGTGACATTAAATTTTCATATCGTCCCACGCACGCACGCACGCAGTGCAGAAACACGAAGGAGAGGTGTGTAGAGTCTAAAACAAGTCTTTATTGGTCAATATACAGAAAGCAGTGGGATGACCACGAAAGAGAGAGAAATCCCAACCATTTTGTTTACAAAAAGAAAAAAGAAACGGATATATAAAATAACTGTCTTGAACATTTTTACAGGGTTTGATTTTTTTTTTTATATGTAAAAGAATCTTTTTCTCTTTAATCTTTCCGAAGCACAATATGACAAAAAAGGGGCGACGAGGGAAACAAGGCAGTTGTTTCACAATGATGACATCACAATCACAGGTGCTTAAAGGCCAACGGAGGGAGGGACAGGTACGTATGACATCATGTGTATGACGTATGACGTATGACACTGTGTGGACATGAACGGGAGAGACGTGATTTCTCTGAGGACAAACGGGAATGTCAAAGGAGTTTTAGATCGGAGACAAACTGATGGAATTACATTTTTGTCGGAGCAAGTTTATTTAATCTGCAATAACGATGGTGCAAGTTTGAATTCATATCGATAAAGTTTCAATTTGTGTTTGTAGTTGTGAAGTTGTGCATGAATGAGTGGATAAAGCCAGTAAGAGAAACAATGACTCTGCAGCATTCAGCTCTGCAGGTCGTCACCTGACTGTAAAGGGGCACTCCACCAATTTAACACATTAAGGAGCACTACTGCTCCGTCACTGAAAACATCATGTCTGAGAAAATAACCTTGATGATGTAATCAGGGTTATTTTAGCTTGGACACGAGACACTTTTAACAGAAGTCCTGCATTACAAAGAAAAACACCTGGGGCCGGTTTCACAAAGATATTTTATCGATTTCTGAATTTCTCTCTCAGATTAATGCGAATTTGTTTATTGGGCCGTCTGAATATATTATGTATTTATCGATTTCGAGGCGAGAGAACAGGAAGTGCTAAAATGCTAACTCATTTCCGGGTTTTAATACTACAAACTGCGGCGCCCTGTTATTCAGTCTATCTTTGTGAAAGTGGCTGCTGTGCATTTGCCAGGCAGGTGATGGGATGCTACTGAGTTGCATTATGGGAAATGTAGGAACCATCATTTTTGGGATATTCACCCATAACTAGCCACTAAAGTCAGGATGCAACTGCCTCTGTTGCATTTTTTTTATTTTAAAGTCCCCCAGCATTATGTAAGTGTCTAAATCACTGGAGTGCCCCTGTTTCTGTGTACTGGTCCTTTAGACTGGGCCCATAATTGCATAGAGGGCTCCCGTTACTATGGAATTAAAAACAACGGAAAGACGGGACATCAGGTAACATCTCAGTATTATTTCTTCTGCTGAAAAAAAAAAAAGATTTAACCCTAAACACTAAAGCTACAATAGGCCACAGTACGGAGAGATTTGGTACACGGACAGATGAAAACAAACTTCTGTTTCTAAGAGGATTTTAACTACAATCTACTTTTTCCATCAGCTGATGGAGCAGTGATCATTTTAGCTTTAAAATACCTTTGAGAAACTAAAGGTGGAAGATATTAAACAGTTAATAATTCTGCTTTGAATATAAATCAGGATGCGGAATGTTTTTATGGTAAGAGACGACATATATTGTGTTTAGTGTCCAGAAACTGTGATCACACACACAGAGAGGTTTGAGTTAAAGATGAGAACGGAGGATATACGCAGAGTGTGTGGAAGCAAATCAGAGACATCAGTATTAATTTAACAGCCACTGAAAACTTAATATTGAAATTTAAACACCACTGAATACAGATCATGTGGGAATTCACCTCTTTGAAATTAAAATTACATTTCTTCATTTGCAATTTTCTTTTCAATGTTCGCAAATTCAGATCCAAAAATTTAAGTTTTTCCGAATTTCAAAAAACAAAACAAAACAAAAAGATTCAGGTTGCTCAAATCAGATTGGTCAAATTCAGATCTAGAAATTGTTAATTTTAAAGTTTATTTTATTTTTTATTTTTTTATCCTTCTATTTTTAACTGTGCTTTGTATGTTGTATGTTATGTATTTTAACTGTATACCTTGTGATGTATATTTTTTTATATTTTGAATATTGGTATTTTTTTTTTATTTGAGCAAACTGAATCTTTAAAAAAAAAAAAAAATTTATTCTGAAACTTGAATTTTTGGATGTGAATATATTCAAATTCAGCTCCTGAAATTGCAAATTTCACAAGAATGTTCATATTTTAATTTCAAAGAGGTGACTACAGACCAAATAAATTCAGATACACGGCAATATTTCAATGCTATGAATTCAGTGGTGTTTAAATTTTAATATTAAGTATTCAGTGGCTGTTAAATTTAAAATACTTATCTTAGGAGTGACAGTACAGCTATGTTATACCTACTATAGAGGCCAAAAGAATTACATTTAAAAACATTAATGGATACATTAACTAACGGATATGTATATGGACACATATCACTGATAAATCTGCTAATAACTCACCATCTTGCAGACAATCTGTTTAAAACAATATAAAAGTAATCTGATAGGTGTAATTGCACATATTAAATGTTGGGATAAAAGCCCACATTATCTCTGTGTTTATGTCAGAAATGGAGAGAATTTGTGTCACTATATTCAAGAGTTTGGATTTAATTTTATCAGCTAATTCTGCACATATAATGAGAAGACTGTGCGTGTGTGATATTCATCATATATTATGACTGTGTGGTGAATAATAATAATAATAATGTACGGAGAGACGGTGTTTTCCAGCAGCTGATTCTGTAGTTCTGACTTTGTCCAGCAGAGGGAGACATGTCATTAAAAATGACAATGTGGGAAGTATTTTTTTTTTTATTCCAGCAACAGATTGTAAATAATTTAATCAGAGATTTTGTTACTGTGAGCGTGTGTGTGCCTGTCTGCATGACGTGTGTGTGTGTGGTTGTTAGAGAGACAGACATGTAAAGAGTGTGTGTGTATGTGCAGGTAATATGTTGTCGTGTGTGTGTGTGTGTGGTCAGTATGTTACGGAGGAACTGTCCCACTCTAGTTTTCCCTTCTGCCTACTCTCTTTCACCTCTTCTCTCTCTTCTCCTTCTCCTCCTCCCTCCTCATCTTCGTCGCTGTTGTCTGACTCGGCACTTGTCATTCCTCCCACCTGTTCCTCCTCCTCCTCTTCTTCTTCTGCCTCTTCCTCCTCACGTTCTTCTTCTTTCACCTCGTCATGCGCCTGAGCTCCTCCGATGTTCTGGAAAACAAAAACGTGATTTAGAAAAGGTCACCACACATCCCAGATCCAGTTTAACAAATGTAACTAGGCAAGGGACGATATAATCCTGATAATCAGTGAAATATATAGTCCATTTGTTTTGCTTTGTTGTGACTTTTTTTCTGTAAACATTCTTTTTTTTTTCTCGTAAAATTGTGACTTTTCCTGTAAACATTATGACTTTTTCCTGTAAACATTATGTCTTTTTCCTGTAAACATTATGAGTTTTTTCCTGTAAACATTATGACTTTTTCCTGTAAACATTATGACTTTTTCCTGTAAACATTATATGACTTTTTCCTGTAAACATTATGACTTTTTCCTGTAAACATTATATGACTTTTTCCTGTAAACATTATATGACTTTTTTCTGTAAACATTATGACCTTTTCCCCCTGTAAACATTATGACTTTTTCCTGTAAACATTATGGTTTTTTCTGTAAACATTATGACTTTTTCCTGTAAACATTATGACTTTTTTCTGTAAACATTATGACTTTTTCCTGTAAACATTACAACTTTTTCCTGTAAACATTATGACTTTTTCCTGTAAACATGACTTTTTCCTGTAAACATTATGACTTTTTCCTGTAAACATTATGTCTTTTTCCTGTAAACATTATGACTTTTTCCTGTAAACATTATGACTTTTTCCTGTAAACATTATGACTTTTTCCTGTAAACATTATGACTTTTTTCATAAAATTGTGGCTTTTTCTGTAAACATTATGACTTTTTTCAAAAAAAAAATTAAGTAGTCGAAGTAGTCAATTCGTGAGGATATTTAACACGACCCAGGATAAAATCGATTATTGTCCCATCCCTAAATGTAACAGAGCTCTTTGTATTCCTGAGGTGGTCAGCTCACCTCCATGGGGTTGACAGTGATGGTGAGTGCAGAGTTGTCCCAGTCTTCCTCCTCGGTGTCTTTGACCTCGTCCTCGTCTTCTCTGGAGCCCTCCTGATGTGTGGCGTGGATCCTGTACACGCCGATCACCACAATCACCACCAGGGCGGCGATACACACCACGATAACTACTGTGGCTGCTGGAGGGGCTGCTCCTGGAGGAGAGATATACATCTCTGTATATCATATCATATAACATGGTTCATAGTTCACAATTTAGAATTTTAAATAGGTAAAGGTGGGGTCAGGGTAAGGGTGGGGTCAGGGTAAAGGTGGGGTCAGGGTAAGGGTGGGGAAAACACATATCGACGGGGAAACAGACTTCGACACGAAACAGCATGTCGAGTGCTGGAAATCCTTGTGTGCCGTAGAACACAGTCACATCCATGTTCTCCGAAACCTTGTAGCGTGTTCATGCACAACACGGGTAACAGAGGTGCCCCATGACACACACTGTTTCCCCTCTGTGTGTGATCGTTCATCTGCAATCTTCTCCTTAAATAAAAGTTCCTCTCTTTACAACTCTTCTTTCACTTTTCACATTTTACTCTTAAATTCAATTTCTGAGATCTGGGGATGCAGACGATGCTTTACAGCGGAGTACTCTCCAGTTTAATCATCTTGTCGGGCCTGCTTATTTGAAACAGAGAACGGAGGAGCACAAATCTAGATGTCCATTATAATCATGTAATCGCAGCGTGGAAGAGCAGCACAGCAACGTAGGCTGAAACTGAACTTGTAGGAAGGACATCTAATAGAGGTTTACATGTATGGACTGCTAGGATAACTGTTTATCTTCACCTTTGTTTTAATTTCCCAAATAATCACTCTGATTAACAGAAACAGCTGTGGAGACGGAGACAGACGGAGCCTTCTGTTTGTACTCTATATTAATTTTTCTCTGAAAGCTTGCGGATACGGACATAACAGAGCAAACCACCGGAAATTGTGAGCAGAGTGTAGAGAGCAAGAGGAAGAAATGTAAAAACCAATGACGGAGCAGAATGGTGATGTACTTAATACATGATTTAATATAGAAATGTTTTCTATATCGATGTATTTAATGGGCTCACAGACCACCGCCGTTTACAACGCTGCCTCCACTTTATTAGGACTTCCTCCACCGTCCTGTTTGTTGTTGTCAGAAATGTTTTGACTCTGTGCTGCCCTCTGGTGGACGTATTGTCTATTGCCAACATAAAGGACACATGGAAGTATGCGGGCAGTGACGGTGACATCGTTTGAAATATCATATCAATTTTCGTACGTAAAGGGAGCATAGATGAGCCTTCAGGCTGTCTGAGGTGCAGGGGTGAAAAAAATAAAAAGGGCACCAGTGTGCAGAAAGTTTTCTAGCATGTAGGTCACTGCATCATGTTTTCTCAATTTTAAGGGCACTGGAGACGCAGCGGTCCCCAACCTTTTTCCTTCAGGGATGCCTTTTCTATCATTGAGTAAAATGATAGAAAACTACCCTGACTAAGTGACATATTTCATATTATATTCAATGCATAACTATAATAGTACAGAACAATTTGTAAACTGCACAATTAACCCAAATAATGAACACAATAACTGCAGGAAGTTTGTGTAAAATTAGCAATTTGGATGAATTTTGAGCAGCAGCAGAATTTTTTAATACTATTCCCTGTCTGTATTATGTGTGTGTGTGAGTTACTTAATAGGCTTCTTTTCTGACAAATGCAGTGTTTTCTTCTCCTGACTCTTGACCATTGTTCTGTTAGCTCCTCGGTGGTTTTAACTTTTTTTTAAATAAGAGGAAGACTGTGAATATAGTTTTTTGTTCAGGTCTTCATCTTGAATAATAATCCAAACCTTAAAAATAACAATTTAATTTAGTTTTCTTCATGCTGGTGAAACTGAGATATAAGCCAACTGTATGTTTTTTCTTATTTCTTATTTTTAAAGTTGTCTTACATCCCTTAAAATCAAGAAGGTCTCTCGACCCCCCGTGAAGCTTTGACGACCCCTAGCGGGGGTCGCGACCCCCAGGTTGGGAACCACTGCCTAAGAGGGCTCTTTTTCTGCATTTTCTTAACACGGGGGCACCAGGGGGTGCTGCCCACTGAGTCCACCCGTGGGCAGCACCCCAGGTGACAGAAAAAAAGTCTGCAGTATTTGTCTGGATTTGGGAATAAATATTTTTGCTGACAGCTGGTAGAGAATAAGCAAAAAAAACATCTTTACAGCATCAAATCTTCACCACAGAATACATTCATTGACAGCTTACCTGACATGTGTGAGTTGAGAGTGTGTATCATGAGCGGGTGATGGACAGGCCTCATGTACGGAGGCTGGGCAGCCATGTGATTGACGTGCTCCACAGGTGCCGAGTGGTGAAGAACGCTGACCTGCAGCACGGAGGCCGGACAAAGATTATCTCAGGAAAAACAAGCTCCACAATAACAAATATAATTATAACAAATACACGATGAAAGATAAGGGGCTTCATGCAGCAACATTATCTTCAATCTTAAATAGATTTTCTCTTAATGATCTTGCAGTATACTTACCTGTAAGTACAGTATACTTACCTGTAAGTGCAGTGTACTTACCTGTAAGTACAGTATACTTACCTGTAAGTGCAGTGTACTTACCTCTAAGTGCAGTGTACTTACCTGTAAGTGCAGTGTACTTATCTGTAAGTACTGTATACTGTATACTGTACTTACAGGTAAGTACTGTAAGTACAGTATACTTACCTGTACGTACAGTGTACTTACCTGTAAGTACAGTGTACTTATCTGTAAATACAGTGTACTTACCTGTAAGTACAGTGTACTTACCTGTAAGTACAGTATACTTACCTGTAAGTGCAGTGTACTTATCTGTAAGTACTAAATACAGGATAGCAGTGGCTACTTCATAAGTACTTCATGATCTTACTGTATACTTACTGAGTATTATTACAAATGAAGTAGAAAACATATAATAAATCCCTGGAGCGTGGGTGTAGCCAGTACTTACTAAAATACTTACAGCATAAGTACTTTCTCCTTTCCTCTAAAATCCACTGTAAGTACCCAGTACTTACTAAAATACAGTATAAGATAATTCTTCTTTCCTCTAAAAGTCGTAATTGTTACTTTGTTTTTCCGCTGTACATATATGTAAGTACCCAGTATTTACTAAAATACTTACAGTGTAAGACAATTCTTCTTTCCTCTAAAAGTCATAATTGTTACTCCGTTGTTCCGCTGTACATATATTTAAGTACCAGTAGGAACGGATAAGTATTTATATGTACTGATTTGTATGACGATATTACACCCTAAGTTAAGAGGACTTACCTGCTAATTATGCTATTATAAAATGTTACAGAAAAAGATAATAACAGGTGACAGGGACTGGATAAACAGCGCAGGACGAGAAGATAAAAAGAGAGAGAGAGAGAGAGAGAGAAAGAGTGAAATATGTCGATTTGAAAGACATCAAACTGACCTCCAAATTGAACTCGTTGCTGGTGTAACGTCCGTTGAGTTCGGAGCAGGTGAGTCTGAACCTCCTGTCGCTCAGGGCGGCAGGTCTCCAGTTCCTGTAGCGCACCTGTCTCAGCGCCTGCTCATAGTGGGCCATGGAGTCCACACCTGGGGACACG
The DNA here is from genome assembly GCA_028570985.1 of Heterobranchus longifilis. NCBI lineage: Eukaryota > Metazoa > Chordata > Actinopteri > Siluriformes > Clariidae > Heterobranchus > Heterobranchus longifilis. The sequence continues at coordinate 8,033 of JAOVVB010199304.1, forward strand.
AAGGACAAACACCTTATTCTAAAATATGTCAGGAAGCACCGTGTGTCAGACTGCAGCTGTAACATGTTATGACAGGAGATTTCAGGGACCTTTACAGCTGTCGTACTCGATAGAGAGTGGATGTTCGTCTTACTGCTGGATAAAGGGCACGCCATTTTTACAGATATTCTTCACGACTTTAAGGTGGGAAATGTGGTGCACGTCATGATGTCTTCCCACCACAGAGCATCAGTGCCACACATCATCCTTCTTCAGGCTAATAGATTTAAAGTCCTCCTCCAGACACGTTTTAAAGTATGTAAAAAATACTCTGCTGTGATTAATATTTTGTTTAACATGGTTTTCCCATAAAAAAGTAAAAAGGCCAGGAACCACATCTACTCTTCTCCCTCATTAAGAAATTCTGGATCTGGCCTTAAGCCCCACCCACCACCGCTGCCATAGTTACGCCATGGAATGCCCCAGCCACAAGTGATTTGATTGGTTCATATTGGTACACATGATGTCACAAAACCTGTCTGTCTGAATCTGGATTTTTGAGACTGTTGTTGGCACACTGCAGTTTGACGGCAGACATTTTCAGCCTTTTTCAGATTATTTCACTCATGATATGTCTTGTAGCAAATAAAAAACAACATATAGACATGTTAATATGGTTAAAAACTTTAAGACTTTTTAAGACTTTTTTAATGCCACTTGGAATTAAATTTAAAACCAGTTTTAAGATACCCTAAATGGAAACAAAACATTGTAACATAAAACATGACTTTTTTTGGTTCAGTGAAAATGTTAGATGATCTACTTAAAAAAACACACATGGAAAACAATGAACATATTATATTATCAGAATAGTATCTATTTGGTTTACCTTAAAAATTAAAAAAAAAATTAAAGATTTGATTGAATATGGCAAAAGTATATGCATGTTGTTGGTTCCGCTATCCAGATCTGCATGACATTAACGCGAGAGATATTCAGTAAATTATAAAAATAAAAAAATGCATGAGTTGTTGCGATACTGATACCAGTATTGGAAATGCCTCCGATACTGCCTAAACTGCTGGTATCAGTATTGGCGAGTACACAAGTCTATACACCGATGTGATACCACGTAATTTAGCCCAGAAATAAAATCTACTTTAAAGTAGTTTATTTATGTTCTTTTTCCTGTTAGGAAATGGCATTCATTCTCTTTTTTTTTTAATGCACTGGTATCAAATTGGTACTCGGTATCGGCCGATACGAAAGTTCAGATATTGCAGTCGGTGTCAGGAAGATAACAAAATGTTATTGGAACATCTTTAAATACATGTTACCAATTATTCTGAGATTTTTAAAATACAACTTTTGTACAAACTTTTGAAATACCAATTAAGGCCTTATTTTTTAGATTAATCATTAATGAATGCCTTTTAGGACTTTCTATGGATCCGCAGGAGCCCCGCCTACCATATATTGATATTCCAGAGGTGGAGTTGGTGGCATCCAGGTGTTTTCCCAACAAGGCACTGTGATGAATCTCCAGGCTCTCTCTCTCAGGATTCAGCTCTTCCCCAATTATCAGCACATCACAATAATCCAGGTTATGCATCACCTCCGTCACACCTGGTCTGCGGGCTGAATGCACGCACACGAAATGACAGAAAAACATCAACAATATGTGCAAATAGCTTTAAAATTATAACTATCCAGTGCACATAAAGGAAAAAAAAAAAGAGCCTGAATAAAATACGTTAAAGGGGAGCTTCTGTATTTTTCAACCTGGACCCTATTTTCCCATGTTTATGTGTCTAAGTGACTAATGGGGACAACAATTTTTGAAATTGCTCCAGTATTGAGCGAGAGTGCTGCAGCTGGCAGCCACAGAACATCCTGCAATATAATCACACAATAGCGACCGTCAATGTACGTCCACTAAAAGTGCTTGTTTTTGCCACAGACCGGCTCAAATTGTCTGACAGCATTATGGAAAGACGGAGAAGTCTCGCTCTGAAATCTCACAAGGTGAGCTGTTGCCGGAAGATAGCGGTGGAAACACGAGGGAGAGCGTTAGAGAGAGAGAGAGGAGTGCCGGGGGGAGAGTTTGTTGAGTTTGAGTACAGAAAGCGTAGCTTCGTTTTATCAAAAAGATTTTCAATAAAAACTGTGGTTCGTGTTTGCGCATTTCTGAATTGTGCCAACAAAATGTCGCGCAGCTTTCAGAGACTAACGTTACCTTTGTTGGATACAAACAGGCTGAAGTTGTGCTACAAATCATTGCTGTCGAGCAGAAACCTTGTATGTCCAAAACAATAGTAAAACAAAAATAAAAATACAGAAGTTCCCCGTCGACAGGAATAAAAAAAAAAAACACATGTTCTGTAGCAGTAAGTGAAACATTACTGAGAGCAGGCTCTCCACTCACATCCTCCGAGGCTGTCGGACTTCATCACCGTGCTGGTGATGTGAAGCTCTTTGAAGGGTGCCACGCCCAGCGGGCCCCGCAGGTCACCGGCAGGCCTGACCAGACGATTAGATCCTGCGATGGTGATTCTCGGTTCACTTGGCGGCAGCACCATCACCACCGACTTGATGTCTGGGATGGAGAGACACGTGTCCTCGCCGAAACACCTGACACACACACACACACACACACACACACACACAGAAGAAGAAGAAGAAGAAGAAGAAGAAGAAGAAGAGAGGTTACAGGGAGGGACAGCTCCGGTGTTACTGCTTCACTGCTTATTTGCACTCGTGAGTGAGAAATACAGTTTGTTTAGTATTCTGGGTGGAGAAATACTTTTGTACCTACAGATTATAGGATCTATCTATCTATCTATCTATCTATCTATCTATCTATCTATCTATCTATCTATCTATCTATCTATCTATCCATC
>JAOVVB010199315.1:0-10910 GCA_028570985.1 Heterobranchus longifilis
TTTTGCGGCTGATTGGTCAGACGGAGTCATGTGATTATTGTTGCTACGTCTGATTGGTGAAACACAGTCACATGGTATATCCACCGACTGCATTCTCTGGCAAAAAGAAAGAATATCTAATGTGTAGAATAAACAGTTGGAAAAGCAACAAGTCGAAACGTATAGTATAGCCGAACGTAACAAAGTAAGAGTAGCGTTTCTTTTTCACAAAGTTACTCAAGTAAATGTAACGGAGTACATTGTGATGTGATGATCCCACAAAGTAGAAAAAAGGGCACAAAACGATGATAGTAATTTGCTAGCCCCAAAAAGGCACATACCTGTTTTTTTGGCGTTGGGCAGGGGTATGATCAGATGGCCTTATTATTATTAGTTAAAAGTTCTTGCACTCTCAATTACTGACCTAAACAGTGAAGGCCGAGAATCTACTCCACACTATATGTTTCACATTCCACAAATAGGATGGGTGGCAACATTTGGTCCTAGCTGCAGCCGCTTTCGTCCACCACCATCCAGAGCACCCATTTCAGAGTTTGATTAAAACGTTTGATGAGGCCATCAGTCTGCAGGTGATGCTCTGGTTTGTGGATTTGCTTAATCTGCAACAGCCTGCACACATCACACATTAGCTTTGTTATAAAAGGTGAACTCTGGTCAGTGAGCACTTCTTTGTGGAGGTTGACTCTGCAAAAGAGCTAAACCAGATCGCTCATGGAATGCCCCACATAAATTAAAGTGTTGACTTTTGCCTGAGGATTCACCAAAAGATTGCACTCACATTTTCATCGTTTTGTATGAAAATATAGCCAGTTATTTTATAAGTACGAGGCTGGCCGGGTCTGCAGGGCCGCTTCAGCTTTACCCTCTATGAATACCACTTGTTCTAATAGTGTTTTAGGTGTCCTTGCATTATATATGTGCGAAGCTGTCGTCATTGTTTACCTGTTGAGACAGGGAAATGGAGGGGTTAGAGAGATCATTAGCCTCACCATCAGTTTCTGCGTCCCCGCCAGCTGTAGGCATTTGCACCAACCACCTAGATTCTTGGCACAAACTTGTCATTTACACTTCCTGTCCAAGTGAAAGTGTGTTTAGAGCGGATTCCAGCATGCTCAACATCTCTCAGGTGAACAGCGTGCAGTTCATCGTCACTCGTTCTGCCACCTCGAACGGCGAAAGACTTTCTGGTTGGAGCCACCTGGTCACAATTTGCAGGTGTATCACAACACATCACAACGAGGATCAGGAAGCGGCACCTCTTGTGCTGATCTGTGTTCATCTGTGATCAGCTGTCATCACCTGCAAACCTTGTGAGAGCTGCTCTAGAAGCGCTTGTTGTTGGATGAAAGTTTTTTAGCAGGTGTCTGAGGTATTCCTCGGAGGCTCGGTTTGGTTCCATGTGCCAGCATTCTCCACCAGTGCAGAACATATGGAAAGTATGGAAAGTTGTTTTTCAACAACTGTTTTTTAATGAAAGCTTTGGTTTAGCAGCAAAGTATGCAGTTCTTTGTGAATACATGCAGTGAAAGCACCGGCTTTACAGCCATCTAGGTGAAGGCAGTGGTCGTTTGGGTTGACCCAGGCACGGTGTCATCAGAGATACACAGGCTTGTACAGAGCAGGTGAGACCAGCGGTGCTGAACAGAAGGCGCGTTGTTCACAGAGACAGCAGACCGGACTCGTGAGCAGACAGCAGGCGACAGAAAACAGCTATTTACATCAGCCGAGTCCAGGACCAAATTCATGGTTAAGTGGAACCTACATCCCAAGCAGACCACACAGCCATTTGACAAAATATCCAACCAGAAATGGGGCACCAAGATGACTCAAACAGGTCTGAAGGGCCAAGGGGGTCTGGATCAATTGCAGTTTAGAAGCATCATGTGTAGCGTGACAGACAGAAAGAGAGAGAGAGAGAGAGTATCTTTTTGTGTATTATGTGTATTTTTCTGCTAATTTATATGGCTATTGGACCCCCCCAGGATAAAACTCATCAGCTGACACTTGTACTTTCCACACTGTCATAATACTTGAAAAAGGTTATTCTCAGGGCAGTCCTGTGCAATATTTTATGTGCTAATGCTCTCCATGAGAGGTTCTCTGTGCCAGTGAGAGGTTTCTGCAAAAGCTGGAGACAAAATGCTACAGTTTTGCTGGATAAGTGTATGAGGCCTTGTCCACATTCATGCTTGGACATGTCTCAAACACTTTCATATCCAACACATCTTACTATACTCTCCCAGATTTTAACACAATCTGACCAATCCCTAAGTGAAATGACTTCAGTTAACATCAGTTTTCCTGTCCAAATACCATGACCACAATAATATCTGCATACGTTAATCAGTAAGGGGTACCTTAGTATCAATGGATCAGTGATTTTACTTATTAACTTACATAACACTGGTTCTCTGGCTAGGGTGTATAGCACACCATACAGCCTTAATATAGGGTGTATAGCACACCTTATACCTCTATACACTTTAAAGGTGCACATACCTCAGAAAACTATTATCTTTCAGAACAATCTCAATGCCATTGTACAAAACCTTGATCATGGCTATAAAGCCTGGGTTCAACTCAAAATTCTTACATTTTGTCCACAAATTTTGCATTCTACACATTCATTCAACATTCAATAATGTCAGCCCCAATAGTCTGGAGATGTCCAAATACTGTATTACAAATTAGGTGTACATTGTCAAAGAATGATTTGGCAGGCAGTTCATCTGGTTAAAGTAAATGATCCATTAATTTCCCCAGTGTTGATGATACAGCTTTTTAAAGTATCTTACAATCTATGCATAGCAACAAGACCAGGCATCAGTTCCTCATGTGAGTAAAGTCATCTTTCTTTGTTAGCAGGGTCAGAACAGCACTATAGCTATTTACTTAAATTTATCCCCCTGTTTCCGAATTTTCCGATTTTCTCCCCTAATTTAGTGGTGTCCAATTCCACCCCGTCACGGAGGCTCCCACATTAAGCTTCTACTGCCAATCAGTCAGGAGGGCCGCAGGGCCACGTGTTTCCTCCGATCCACGTGGCGTCACCGACCATTCTTTCGAACTGCTCGCTCATGCACCGTTGGGGGCGGCCTAACACACTCGGAGGAAAAGCGCTATCCGCTTCCTCCGCCTGCGCGAGCTCACAGACGCCCCTGATTGTCTTGTAGAGCCATCATTAATGTGGGAGCACTAGTACCTCTTATCCCTCCCCCCTGAGAGAGCTCGGCCAATCAGCTCTCTCTAGGCCTCCGGCTGTGAGAGGTTAACAGCATCACTAGGGGGTTGAACCAGCGCTCTCCGGATGATAGGGCGAGCGCTTTACCACTGCGCCACTCGGAGGCCCTATCACAGTAACTTTTTAAAGGAAAAGGCCGCAAGACAAAGGTCAATCCATATGAAAAGAAATCTTGGCCTATATTTAATTTTTTTTCCCTGAACTTTGACATGGCAATAAATATTTACAAAACTCAAAACTGACCTTGCTGATGTAACACCTACATATTACATATGTTTTTTTCTGACCCTTTTTCTTCCACAAAGTTGACCTTTCAACACTCTCTTTTCAGGTTTTAATAAAGTTTTTCTTAGTTGCTTGGGAGCATTTCTCAGTAGTGACATTCTCAAAACATCTTGTGCAACCTCCTTCCATCATCTACTCCCTTGTGCGCATTATAAAAAAACATTTCTTGCTCCAGATACTTTGTCATATTCATGCAAATAATTATGTACAATTGTCTGTTGTTGCCTACATTATCAATTGTCTATGTCATGATTAAAATGCATTAAAGCGGTTCTCTAAATAATCGCGCACCCAATACATTGCTGATTGATTCACTGCATATATAGTATTAAAAGCTGTGCACATATTTAAGAAAGAAAAACAAATCAGAAAGGACCAGATTGTTGTATGTAAACAAAGAAAAAGCAAGAAAAAAAAACAACAACTTCTTTTTTGTGATTTAAAGTGATTTTTTGAATAAAACACTTGTATGAATAAAAGCAAGCTGCCTGTTTTCGTGTTAATGTTAAAATCTAAAGATAACTATAAACATTTTTTCATATAAAAACCTGACCCAAAAAAACTGTTTAAGCTGTCTGCACAATTTAATGCGTGTTTTGTGCTTCTGAGTAAAAGCTTAAACTAGTGCATTAAGTGCATAATGAGAACAACACTTAAAAAACTTAATGCACTCTGTCTAACAAAACTGCACTCTAAACAGTTAAGGGTTATATTTGCAAGTTTTGTAAGGAACTGGATTAAGAGAAAAAAAAGGACAAAATTATAAATATCTCCCTTGGTTGGCTGGTAGAGTACAAAAGTCCATGAATTCAAAGTCATATTATTTGAAATATGCCCAGTATTCCAGAGACTGTTGTTCATTGAAATGCTTGTAGTGATGCCCTGGAAAATTGCTACGGCACAGATCATCAGTAATATAAGTGACTAGAAAACTAGAACTAGAAAACTCAGGTAATGTTGTCACCTCACAGCTTCAAAGTCTTTGTTTCCTTGTGTTCATGTGGGGTACCTTAAGGGTTTTTAGTTTCCTCCAACCTTCCAAAATGCTATTGTTCTGACAACATTAACTTGCCCCTGTGATTGTGTGTGTGTGAGAAAGTGTACTTGCAAAGCTATTAATGTGGGGACATCGACCGTAACACACATCCATCAAGTGGGGACCTGTGTGAAAGTGGGGACCTAAAATCGAGTCCCCACTTTAATAACCACTGTAGCATGTACTATATATCTCACCAAGCTGAACACCCCCCCTTAATCCCCTTAATATTTTCTTAGTCCCCAATGTCAACATTTACACGTAACAAAGTGTGCGAGTGTATCGGCGCCGCGCCTCACAAGTGTGTAAACCACCCTGCTGGCCGTAGACTGAAAAAACATCTCGTTGGCACACTTTCTGATGTAATCCAGCTATGCTGAACGCTGATTGGTTAACAAGCGAAATGAGCTCATTGCTTGTTGAGCCAATGAGGTAGTCTGTTGTTAAGTGACTCATTAAGGGAGGGACTTCTCAGTATAGTACAACCTCGTTGGCTCAAAGGTGTAGTTGAGTGATTAAGCACATAGTACACCTGTGTCACAGGTGCTGTGTGTGGGCTTTCGAAGATGAGGCATAATCGCAGAGGTGAATACTCAAAGTCTTTTAATAAAGCAAGCAGAACATAACCAATTCCAAACAGGAACTTAGGCAGACTATTTATAACTAAACTAATTACTTACCTCGGTTCAGGTGAGTGCTCATCACCTGACCGAGGTGTATTCTGGGAATCGGAGTCCAAATCACAAAGAAACACAAAAGAACACAAAATGGAGTCTGCGCGCAAAGCTCCCTCTAGGGGTTATCCGTGACATTACTGGAGCTGGATCACCGTTGAAGCCGGGCGGCGGAGCGAGCACTGGAGGTGTTGAAGCACTAGCCTCCGCCGTTGCTGCTCTTCGCCTTGCACCCTCTGCTGACACACAGACTGGGGTTCCTCCTTACCCCTGGCTCCATCGTCCTGTGTCCTTGGGGGCATGTGTCGAATAGCCAGCCACGACCCTTTCCGGTCCAGCTGCGTCGCTCGCTCACCCTTTCCAGTCTCTCTCCGATGAGCTCTAAGTTGTTCCGCGAATGGCAAGCCGGCTGCCCGCAAGGCCTGCTTGCCCCGGCATCACAGTTACAGCCCCCCCCCCCCAAAAAAAATTTCCAGGGGAGGCCCCTCCGCTATGCCACTTTTTAGGTCATGCATTCTGTCACAGGTGCTGTGTGTGGACTTGATGAGGCATAATCGCAGAGGTGAATACTCAAAGTCTTTAAATAAAGCAAACAGAACATGACCAATTCCAAACAGGAGCTAACATAACAAGAGCTAAACTAAACAAGGAGCTAAACTAAACAAGAAGCTAAACTACACAAGGAGCTAAACTACACAAGGAGCTAAACTAAACATGGAGCTAAACTAAACAAGATCTAAATATAAAGAGCTAAACCTGACAAGGAGCTAAACCTGACAAGGAGCTAAGCCTGACAAAGAGATAGACTAGGACATAAACAAACCACAATGTAATTAGAACCACACTTTAACATAACAGATGCACGACCAAGAAACTGAACTTAGGCAGACTATTTATAACTAAACTAATTAGCTACCTCGGTTCAGGTGAGTGCTCCCATCACCTGACCGAGGTGCATTCTGAGAATTGGAGTCCAAATCACAAAGAAACACAAATCACAAAATGGAGTCTGAACGCAAGGCTCTCTCTAGGGGTTATCCGTGACAGTATGCTAGGGCCTATGGAGATATTAAAAGAGGGTATTCAGCTAGGTTAGACAAAGTCCAAGTGAGGAAACTTTCACCATGAGATGGTGTATAAATATGATCAGGGTATAAATATTTTATAGGATTGTACATTTTAAATGTACAGTATAAGTTTTATACCGGAGTGTCCTCAGTAACTAACTAATTTTAGTTAGCTTAGCCCTAGTGATGCATTAATAAGATCATGGTGTGTTTTGGAGCTGGGTCAGAGCAACAAGACAGGACATTATCTCTCACATACATTATATGATTTATACATTAATGATTTTAAAGGTGAGAAACCCTTTGGACAGATGTACAGTATGAGAGTGAGGTTTGGTTAGCCTAGCCGGTTGTGCTAGCGCGGTGTGGTCCGGCTCAGGCAGGGGGAGGGGGCTACAGTGACCACGCTACAGGAAGCTCCAGTAGATAAACTCATGTAAAATGGATTTAAAACATTTTAATTCCGTGACTGGTTAGTGTTTACATCTTGAAAAATCTAACTTGATCGGCTGCACTGGTGATTCAGGCAGCGTCGCGGCCATGTGGACCGGCGCATGCGCAGTTTGTGCCCGATTGCGTGTGTTTGTGATCAGAACAGACGAGCTGGTTAGATTTAATTACATGGATCTTTAGTCTCGGCCAGGCTTTTTATCCTAAATGTGTACCAGCTTCTGTGTGACACGTGATTTTAGTGACACTGTACATCAGAGAGGCAGCTCAGCCCCAGGTGTTAGAAATACTGCTGGTATGGATCACATCCCCTCTTGGAGCAGAGTTACCTTTACATTCACTCTCATATACATCCTGATTATACAGCTCTGTTATACACTCATTTCCTGATTATTTATTCTTTAAACTATCAGGTCTGTGTATAGAGTCATTAATAATAATAATAATAATAATAATAATAATAATAATAATAATAAAGATCGGCGTGTCATGTATGGTTTCAGGTGAGACACTGTAGAATGGCCTCTGGAGATCATCTCCACTGCACAACTCTTCTTCCTGCACTCGGGTAATACACTCCTTTAACCGCTGCATGTTTCACACAGTAAATGCTCTGCACAGTGTACTCTGACAGGATGGGCAAAGCAGAGTTTTCTGATCTCACATACAGTACTGTGGAAAGGTCTTGAGCCTAGGAAATGAGACATAGATAGACTGATTTATTGCAACATGTGTAACGTAGGACACAACACTGAATACATCATTTTTGGAACTGTTTACTGTGCTTTACCTTTACCTTTAGTGTTTATTAATTTTTATGAACAGTGTATGCTCCTCCCCGAGATTTACCACTGACAGCATGACTCCTGTCCGCCCGGAATGTTGTTAGACCGTCCACCTGAATGGCATTATCCGGAACATTATGATTAATAATCACTGTTCTGAGGACATTGAATATTTGACACTTACGTAAATGTAGACCCTTCTACCTGCCCAGAGAATTTACAGCTATCATCATCACAGCCATTTATATTCCACCCAGTGCAAACACTAAGGATGCATTGGCCACATTGTACAAGTTTGTGAGCTCAATACAAAACTCTAACCCTGACTCTGTTACATAATCGCATAATCGCTGGCGATTTCAATCAGGCCAAACTAAAGACGGTGCTACCACATTATCATAAACTTATGAATTTTGCTACCAGGGTCGAGAACACTCTTGACCAGGTCTACATCAACATCAAACAAGCATACAGAGCTGTTCCCCACCCCCATTTAGGGAACTCGGACCATTTCTCTGTGAGGCTAATTCCTGCATACAGCCCATTGTTAACCAAAAGCAGGCCTTCTGTAAAGCAAATCAGAACATGGCCAGAGGGAGCTACCTCAGCTCTCCAGGACTGTTTTGAGTGCACAGATTGGACTGTTTTTAGGGAGGCTGCCACAACCAACCAACAAGTCAACCTCACAGAACACACTGAGTCTGTGATGGGATACATATTCAAATGCATAGAAGATGTAACCATTTTAAAAAGCATCACCACAAGAGCAAACGAAAAACCCTGGTTTACTAGGGAGGTACGTGAGCTTTTGAGAGCAAGGAACAATGCTTTCAAGTCCGGTGACAAAGATGCCCTCAGATCCGCAAGAGAAAACTTAAAACGGGGTGTGAGAACAGCCAAACCTGCCTATGGAAAAAAAATACAAGCACACTTTACAGACACAAAAGACCCCAGACGCCTATGGCAAGGAATCTGGTCAGTCACAGACTACAGCCACCACTATGTGAGGACAACATAGACTTTCTGAACTCACTTAACACTTTCTTCAGCCGGTTTGAGGATGAAAATACCACCACAACAACAAAAGTCCCTCCCTCCCCAGACAGTGAAACACTTCAGCTGGACCCAGTCGATGTGAGGAGGACCCTACTTAAGGTAAACCCCAGGAAAGCTGCAGGTCCTGACAACATACCAGGGCGTGTGCTTAAGAGACTGTGCTGACTTTCTCACAGACGTTCTCACTGATATTTTCAACACCTCTCTGAGCCAAGCCACCATACCAACATGCTTCAAAGCCACCACGATCATACCGCTACCAAAGAAATCCCCAACCACAACACTAAATGACTACCGGCCCATAGCACTCACACCCATCATGATGAGGTGCTTTGAAAGGTTAGTCAAGGCCCATATAACATCCAGTCTTCCAACCACATTTGACCCCTACCAGTTTGCATACCATCCTAAGCGCTCCACTGATGATGCCATATCAACAGCACTTCATCTATGCCTGTCCAACCTGAAAAATAAAAACAGCTATGTGCGGATGCTGTTCATTGACTTTAGCTTTGCTTTCAATACAGTCATCCCAGAAAAATTAGTACGCAAACTCAGTGAACTAGGCATCAGCACCCCACTGTGTAACTGGATACTTGACCTTCTCACAGAAAGACCACAGACAGTTAAAGTTGGCAAAAACTCCTCAGAGACCACCAACACCGGAGTCTCCCATGGATGTGTGCTGAGCCCTCTGTTGTTCAAGTTGATGACACATGACTGTTGTGCCAGATACAACAGTGGTGGGTCTTATCAGTGATGACAACGACTCAGACTACAACATCTAGGTACATTAACTCATCAGCTGGTGCGATAGTAACAACCTACAACTTAATGTCAGCAAAACAAAAGAAATAAATGTGGATTTCAGGAAGAACCACAAGCCGCATACACCTCTCACTGTAGATGGCAGTGCTGTGGAGTCTGTGAAAAGCACTAAGTTTCTGGGGGTGCACATTACAGATGATCTGACATGGACCACCAACACCACCTCCATAGTCAAGAAGGCACAGCAACGACTTCACTTCCTCCGAAGGATGAGAAAAGCTGACCTTTCAGCTTTTTTTGCACTTCCATCTCCTGCACTAACTACCTTCTACAGATGCGCTATTGAGAGCATTCCCCCCAGCAGCCTCTCAATCTGGTACGGGAACTGCACTGCTGCTGACCAGAAGGCCCTGCAGAGGGTGGTGAGGACAGCTGAGAAGATCACCAGATTAGCCCAACCAGCCATTAAAGACTTATATTCGTCCCGCTGTAGCAAGAGGGCCATCGACATCATCAGAAATCCCACTCACCCAGCTCATACCTTGTTTACCCTTTTACCATCCAGCAAGCGCTACCGCAGTATGCGCTAGTAGACCACCAGCAACAGCTTTTTCCCTCAAGCTATCAGACTCCCTCAAAAGATACCATGGACATGTTTACATTTAACATAAAAACAGCACAAGCATAAATACGCACAATATATATCATGATTCTCCATGCTGCTATTTGCATTTGCACTTTACATTACGTACATTTATTGCACTTAATTCACTTCAACCACCATACTGCATTTTCTTGTGACACTGTAATATTTAAGTGGTAATCTGCAACACTCTAAATGTCCCATGTTATGTTTACTGTTTCACTGTAATAACCTGTGTGCACTCCTGTTACTTGTAGTGTCTGTTTGTTGTATGTGAGTTATTTGCACTACTAAAGTATGTCACTTCTTGTATACTTCTTGTATATTGACAATAAAGTTCACTTTGACTTTGAAATACTCTATTTATAGTGTATTTACAGTATAGCACATAATGAAACACAGTACTGCATCAAAAACTACAAATTTTGGTCTAATAAAAGCAGTAAATGTGAAATGTGCAGTACCACATTGTTACAAAGATGAAACACTAAGTAAACTAAAAAAACAATACTGCAGAAAATTCCCACAGCTCCTGGGCTAACATGGAGATTTAGACCTGAGAGAAAGCGGAGGATGCCGACGGCATGTTTAAACACAGAGAGCAGTTTGCTAATAGCTGCTCCATAAAAAAAAAAAAATCAACTATTCTGTTAAAACACAGCGTTAAATCTAATGTCATGCTGTTTTTAAAAAAAGAGTGCTTATGATGAGTGGTTTAGATAGCGGATAGCAGTTAGGCTAACTGTGAACATGACACCCAGATGCTTTGGTGTGGATAGTTTGTCCTGTTTAGTGATATTTAAGTTAAAACACAAATGATATGTCTATAAATTTGAAGAGTAGTTTAATTTTAAGAACTAAAAAGAATATGTGCAGTGCCAAAGGAGCTGAATACACCCGTCACA
>JAOVVB010199326.1:0-10910 GCA_028570985.1 Heterobranchus longifilis
TCTATCTATCTCTCTATCTATCTATCTCTCTCTATCCATCTATCTATCTATCTATCTATCTATCTATCTATCTCTATCCATCTATCTATCTATCTATCTCTCTCTATCCATCCATCCATCCATACATCCATCTAGCTATCTATCTCTATCCATCCATCTATCTATCCATCCATCCATCCATCCATCCATCCATCCATCCATCCATGCATCCATGCATCCATGCATCCATCCATCCATCTCTATCCATCCATCTATCCATCTATCTATCTATATCTATCTGCAGAGAAGCAGATAGCCTGACACGGAGAGTCAAGACAGAAGGGGCGGGAGTGAAAAGGGCGAAGTGAGAGAGGGCGAAGGGGAATAAATCCTCACTGCTGCAGTATTAATTCTTAATTGGAAAGAGATGCTGTTCCTCAGCGTAGCGATTCTGCTTCATTTAGCTTACATGAAGAGACCCAGGGCAGAGGGCTATGTAGCTGTTTCAGAGCACTCAGCAGAAAAATCAGCGGAGAGGAGGAGGAGGAGGAGGAGGAGGAGGAGGAGAAAGCAACGGCTATACCCTACTTGAAATAACCCAATTCATCATAAAACATTCACATACACACACACACACACACACACACACACACACACACCTCCCTGATTTATAGACTCCTTTCCTAATTGGTAAATACACCTCGAATCTCCAGTTGTGATTGGCCAGAAATCCCTCTCTGTGTGCCCCGAAGATGAGTGGGCCATCTGGCCGGTCCCTCCCTCCAGAGCAGAGCCTGGAGGAGGGCCCAGATAACTGTAGTCTCAAGTTAAGTGCCAGCTGTACTTAACAGCAATGGGTTAAAGGTTAATAATTAAGAACTAAACACGGGATTGATTAAAATAGTGAGAAAATTCACAGTAAAGCCACACCTTTCTTCTTCTACGCAACATGGTAGACCTACTATAGTACTACTGGACACGCAGTACTACTAGAATATATTACTGCACTGATGATTTTCTCAGGAGGTTACCAGAGATGCAACATTTTCACAAAATAAAGAAACTTGAAAGCCTGCATGGAAAAATCTAGTACTGGCGCACAAGATCAGCAGGGGGAAGGCTAAAAAAAGCCATTTCCAGTTTCACAACAACAAACAGACTTAGCCTGTCAAATACAACGAGCCTCTAATAAAAGCCATGACCAGCCTCATCTATAACTTCACTGACATTACTTTAAAGTAAAAGTGTCACAATGCACAGCTCTCCATATTTTCCCATGTTTTAAAACAGATAAAAAAGAAAAAACATCGTAATGACAGTCATTGCATTAAATAAACAGACATCTGATTTGAGGAAATACTGTATAGATATATACCTATAGCTTTCAGTGTTCAGATGATTAAAAAATGAAGGTTATAAACTCATATGTTAATGGTCTGGAGAGGCTAAATTATTGTTCAAATACTACACATTTTATCTAATATAAAGGCCAACTTCTTTACGTTTAACTGAGGCACTGAAATGTAATTGTTCATATAAATATATATCCAGGGTTGGGTAGTAATGGATTACATTTAATCAGGATCACGTAATCAGATTACAAAAAATAAGTAACTATAATCAACCCAGATTAAATTATTTTTAAATGTGTGATTCAATTAGCCTATAGTTACATTGTCAATGATTACTTGATTACATTTTTGATTACGTCTTTAAAATATGCAAATTTTTGAAAATCATGAAACTTTTTTTTCATGAATTAGGCCTATGCCAGCATGTTTTTGTAAGGGTCATTTGATTTGACCAGCTGCAAATGCTGGATATGCAAAAGGTTGATGCCTTTTGTTTGCATTGAACAGAAATGAAAGAATTATTTGTGAAACTCAATTTTTTGTGGCTGCATCCATTTTTTTAGTATAAGGTGCAATATTTTCCAATGTTTGACTTTGATGTAATCCAAAAGTATTCACATTATTTTTTTTGTAACCTCATCCAATGGATTACGTTACTAATTACAAAAATAATACCATGAAATTTGTATTCAGTAATTGCCTAAAGTAATATGACCCAACCCTGAATATCTGTAAATGATGTGAATATCTTGTATGCCCAGTCATACAGTGGACTACACCTTCTACACAGCACTGATCTTTAAACACCCAGCCTCTACATCCATGTAATCTATGAAATTATATAACAGCAGAAAAATAAAAACAGAAGTATCTCTTGACACCAGGAGCTGAGTGGACAAGCCCAAAGTTGTCTCCCACCAGCACGAGCCCCGGTGTGTTTGCAATCAGGGTAACCGTCACTTACGTGTATTGCTGTGGGAACGTGAGAGCCGCTGCTCCAGGCCACGATGCGCTGAAAATCAAGATAATCTGGATTGATACCAAGCAGACGATGCTGCAAGACCTTTTGCCTATCGCCATTTTCCATTAACAATTCTCGTCACGGCGTTTCTGTGCGTGAATGAAGCGCTCCGGACCGTCTCCGGTGCATTAACGCGAGCTCGTGTGAATGTCCGGCTCAGTTTCCCGAAGACTTCATAATATCGGTGTGTGTTGTCGAGGGCACGCGGAGGAGGCAGGCATTGGCCGCGGAGGCATCGCGGACGGTGGGAGATGCACTAATGCAGCTGCCAAGACACTGCAGAGTCTCTCCTCCTGCTCCCACATATACACCACCAACACCAACACACAGGCCGGCGCGTGCACGACACAGCTCTCTCTCTCTTTCTCTCTCTCATCAGCAGCAGCGCGTGGAGCCAGGCGCGCTCACGCTCACCAGGCAACAGAGGAGCAGAAGAAGAATCTAGTTTGGGCTTTATTTATATCTGCAGAGCCACGTGGGATTTGTCATCGGCATAAATTTAGTTTTTTTTTTTTCATACAACACTGACCGCTGCTCTTCTGTGTGGAGTACTGTAGGCCAGGAGCATGCAACAGTTACAGTAGTCTGATATAAATGGTCCCTGAATGCAACACAATGAAGAAACTGTTTAAAGAGCAAGTAGTATTTTGTTTCACACCTGTGCAGAGGAGTGTCAGTGTGGAGCTGTTGTTGCAGGAAGCTTTGAACCACATTTGAACCTATTTGTTTAATACAAAACAAAATATGTTCAGGTTTAACCAACAGCAGTCCTGCAGAACGACTCCATGGATGCAACTGAAAGTACAATGGGGTTCTTAATTTCAACAAAATTGAAAAACTGTTACTCACAAGGCTGGATTAACAAACCGACAAACTGCTCTGAGGTTCATTAACTCTTTGGAGCCCCGAAACTGACAAAATGTCAAAAAGCTTACCAGACAAATCAAAAATATAACTGAATATAACATCAATAAATAATATTGATAGTTAAACAAAACCTTTCCTTTAAACTCCAATCATTTGGTTAAAATAAGATCACCCTTTACCACCAATCAGTTGATAAAAATAAATTGCATTTTATTTCATTCTTCTATTTATAGGTATTACCGAATTTGCGCTACTAGTGTTGTTAAAAGACAAAAACATCATACACAAATCTAAGCAGGGTTTGAGTAAGCTGTTCACATTGTAAAGGTGACAGAATGAAGTATACTCAAACCAAATAGGATGCATACTGGATACAGTGAGTTTTTGAGTGTGCTGTCGATACTAAACTATTCTCCCACAATGCAATGCACAAATGAAATGGAAGAGCTACTCACAACACAAAAAGTGTGGCTGATGGTGACACAGCTCTAGAAAGGAAAACAAAAGTCTTAAATCCTAACAAAGACATTTTGATTGTCTTTAAGTTTAATTGGCAGTGACGTTTCAAAGTCCGATGTCACACATACTGATCATTTCCTGTTTGTATAAAACAGTAAATTATGTTGATATTTTTGCATACTACCTGCTAAAACAACAGGCTTATACCATGACATTTAGTGGTACATACTGAATTTGTAATATGGATTTGGGACATGATACAGGCCTTTTTTTTTACAGCAGAGATTTTGACTTGTCATAACACATTAATGATGCCTCTTCTCCATTTAAGTGTCCCACAGTAAGCCAGAGAGCCAGTATGCACAACACCAGGGCCGTGGAGCTGGGACACCTGCAACTGAATGCAGTCGTTGTTATTGTTATATTTGTGCTTCTCGTACAATGACATGTCAAAATGTCCGCTGTGAAACAGGCCTATTGAAGCTGTTATGTATAGTCTTCTGTAGGCATTGTACTAAGTGGGAACTTGGAGTCGACAGGTACACACACAATGCGGTAGGCAGGTGGGGTGTCGGTGTCAACAAGGGGCCCAACAGCACATTTTTCTCCTGGGGCTCTATAACAGGTTATTCCACCATGCACTCCCCGGAGGCAAGCACGTAAAAGCACTAAATTATGAAGGCCCAGATGTGAAAAAATGAGTGAATATATAAATGCATATACAGTATGTTGCTTTTCAGTGCAGTGTGGTTGTAGATGTGTGGATGAATCAGCCTAAATATAGGATGGGATGTGCACACAACTACCTTTTTGCATTATTATATATAAATACATCATAGATTGTGTTAAATAATTTAAGGAGATTTAAGAATTTATCGAGAATAAATAAATAGTAGTCAGTTTTATTATAAATAAAGCCCAAAATCACAAACTTACCTGTGCTAAAAGAAAAATATTTAGATAAACAGATGGCCTAAAAAAAAAAAAATGTTTAAAAAAATTCATAAATAGCATTATATAAAAATATAAAATCGATAAATAACAGTGTATTTCTTCCTGTACTTGTTACCATTTAAAAATAAGTGTTTTTCTCTCCCATTTACTTTTTACTGGGTCTTCTTATTTTTTACCTCCTCACTTTTTCTAGCATATAGACAGAGCAGACACAGTAGACATGTTGCCTTATTTAACACACACAGGTGTAACTACGGTAACGACATCAATAGCAGCTGCATTACCTTTAGCTGTGACAGTCAGTCACAGTGCCTCTGCACTGGTGTTGAGCAGGTTGGCTTTACACCTAAAAAGAAAAGAGGCATTGTGAATGTTATTCCTCACACATGTGTGAAATATGTTTGTTATCTATTCCCCATTTTGCCTACATATTATTATATTATAGCCTAATATATTTCTATTCTAATAAGAAGGACATTGTATGTCTCTCATGTCCGTTAAAATCAAACATCAGTACAGAATACAGATTAGTGTAATTGTAAGGGTGATGAAAGAGGCAGACAACATTCAGTTCAATATTTAGCTGATCATAATATCACTCAACTCTGGGGCTAATACAAAGAATTCATTTGCAAAAACAGATCAAATACATTCTTAATAAAGGAATAAACCAACACCAGTTTGATTGATTTTTTTTCTGTTTGAGTGCACAATAAAAATGATTCATGTAAAATTAAAATAAATTGAGGTGTCGTATATATTAAAAGACAACCAACACCAGTTTGATTGATATTCTCTGCATTGCAGAGATATCTGTTTTGTTGTGTTTTTTTTCCAAACGCGCCCTTCAGTGGCTCTGATAGTTGCACACTGATCTCTGTGCTGTGCAGGAAAAACACAACAGATCATATAGAAGTCTGGCAATGGGAGACCTCATGATGTAACACATACAGCACTGGCCAGACATTTTAGACATGCTCTATTTAAGCAGGAAAATAATTAAGAAATGTTGCATGGAAAATAAATGATACAAATGTATAGGACAGAGAACAGGAAAACAGAGGAGCTGTTTAAAGAAAGAGTGAGAATACAAGTGTGTGAATACAAGAATGCCAGTTATTTCACCAACTGCATGGAGGTAATAGAAATTGATTTAATTATTTAAGTCAACTATTGTACTTTATCATTATAGCTATCAATGGCAATAGTCACTCCTGGTACACTATACAAAAAATTATTGGAGGTCAACACAGTTATGTATAACTGTGTAGCCTAACAAGTCACAGCCTGTCTAACAATATACAAATCTTCAAATGGTCAGCAATGTTTCACATGTAAATATACGATAATCCTCCACAAACTACTCTCTTTAATCTAGATCTAATCTCCATTAAAATCATTCTATGCAACAACAGCAAAATGCACTGACCGCAGTATAGTGGTTGTGGAGCTGCAATCTCTGACAGACTACAATTAATTCTCATTTAAGGGAGAATCATGTGGCTATCACAAAAGGGTTTGGCTATAATTACCTCCAGAGGACAGTCAGTAGTTGCACAGCAGGGGAGCACAGTGGAGAGAAACGCCATTCAGCTGGAAGATTTTACAGTATTTATGTCCCTTCGTACACTGCAGCATCTGTGAATATAAACAGCTCTCCCCAGAAGCAAGAAAAGCAGAGAGCTGAGACTCAACATGTTGAAAATGTAAAATAAAGCTGCAGTAAGGAGTGAAACGGAGACTGATTTTGTGGATTCGCAGTTTGTTTCTGACTTCATTGTATGTATATGTTGATCTGTATTCCACAGTAGTGTAAAGAAAGTACCCTTTGTCTCCCTCTCCCTGGTGCTTTCTAACGTTCGTATTTTTCCCTATAGTAGGCCTACAGGTCACAGGCAGTATAGGCGCAGGTCAGTCTCCTAGTTGCAATGAGAGCGGTTTGCTTGTATATATTATAATATTGATGCTGATAAGAGCACAGCAGGGAGTATGTGGAGAGACTGCAGGAGTCAGGTTGAATCTCTGCATGTGGTTAAGCTTCCTGCTCAGGCGTCCTTGACCGAGACTTGAATCGCCACCTCTCCTCGCCTCAGAGACGCTGTTATTGAATTTGATCCCGACCCCTGACCGAGGGAGCGAGAGTAAGAGGGACTCTTTATTTACTGAGAAATAACATGCATATAGATTAATTTGGCCTCAAACCAGAAGGGCCTGCCTATGGAGGACCACAAAGGTCACTTTTAGTTTCCCATGAAAATATCAAATAATGAATACGATGCTGGAATTGCTGCTTAAGCAAATTCCAGATTCTCTCATTTTGGAACGAGCTTTGCGTTTCGCTATATTTGCAGGTTTTTTTGATGCCGTGTTTGCTATCTCTGTAGTTTCGTGCCCAAAGAGTGACACCCAGAAATGTCCCAAATACAGAAAAATGAAAAGCAAAGAGAAAATACAGAGTCTCTGCACATATACACCAAGTGACATATACACCATACCTGATGATTGAGGGGATTATTTTTTGTATATATTTTTTAGGAAAATGCTGCATAGTATACCTTTAAAAATCAATTTGTAAACAAATGTACTAATGTCTATTTTTATTGTGCAGTTATTATTTAATTAAATGGTTTATTACTATTTCCATAACCCTTGTGGTCCTCCATATCCAGCTGCAATTTTACAGTAGAAATTTGTGTGCTGAACCTTGAAAAGCTTTCCTGAAACAGAGAGATATGAA
Source organism: Heterobranchus longifilis (assembly GCA_028570985.1). Lineage (NCBI taxonomy): Eukaryota > Metazoa > Chordata > Actinopteri > Siluriformes > Clariidae > Heterobranchus > Heterobranchus longifilis. The sequence continues at coordinate 7,370 of JAOVVB010199326.1, forward strand.
ACTTTTCTTTCGATGAACTGTTTAACAACACCTCTGTTTTTCCGGCATTGCTCGGCAGCTCAGCCGACAGGATGAGTGCACCTATTCGTGCCCCCTCTGGGAGGAAGGATGTGGGTTCAGCTTTTAGTCGTCTCCCTGACGGCCCCATGTGCTAATACTGCTGTCATGTCCCGGGGAGAGAGAAGACTAATTACTGACTGCACTGTCTTCCTGCCAGTCCCCCTCGGAGAGCCATACACTGTTAATTGGACGACAACTCCAAAGGGAGCTGAACTGTAGATGAGAACGACCTTTACCTCATGTAAACAGCATTACACACGAAAAGACATTTTTAATTTCTCATTTCCCTTATTGCACCTCCATTACACAACATCCTTGTTTACAACAATTCTCCATTTTATCTACATCATTAATAATTTAAGGCAAGTTCTCTCGAATAAATGTTTTGGTGATTTGCTGTAGAAACAGTTTTAGCTGGCGATAGCAGGCTTTGTTCGGATAGATTTTAAAATGCAATTATTTGGGTTAATTTTTATTAATTTATTATTTCAAATTTATTATTCTACTTAATATTAGTATGAAAACAAGCCATGTATTCTAATGGGCCGGCATGTGACATAGGAAGGGGAGCCACATCTGAATGGTTTGTGGTATCACATTTTTTTCTGATCTAGGCAGCTGCACAAAAAACTGACTAGGTCGTCTTATTTCACAGTTTGTGGGTTGGTAGGCGCTCCAGATACCCAAATGTATGTGCACGAGCACTGAAGATGTGAGTTTTTCATGATATGTCCCCTTTAATTAGTGAGCTTTAGAGGTGGAATTTGTCATCCTCAGACAAAGCAGGCTAGCGGTTTGCCCCAGTTTCCAGTCTTTGTGCTAAGCTAAGCTAACAGGCTGTATAGCCGTATATTAAAAAGGACAGACAGACCAGTCAACAAGAGAGAGAATAAACATTTCTCAAAATGCTGAAGTCCTTCTTTAGAACAGGAAGAGACGTGGCCTTTTCCCCCTGATTATAATTCATCTCCAGTAATTTCCTCCTTCTTTCCATCTTCCGTCCTTTCCTTCAGCTCATCTGGAACCAACTCCGCCCACTCCATCCCCAACATTATGTCAAATCCCACACGGCAACACTTGAGCCCAAAACACTTCCCACTTCCACAGGCAGCACTGTCATTAAATATGGAGAAGAAGCCACGTCACGGTGGGACACACCGAGACATGTCACACAACATTTCCCCCCGCTCCAGTGACGAGCAGACCGGTCAGTCACGTGACTCATATCTGGACCAAGTCATACAGTAGAGAGCAGTTGCACCTGGGAGTGTATGCGTTTACACACACACACACACACGCTGTGGTTGTGTGTCCTCATCCCACAATCACACATTTCTCTGTCAGTTGTGTCATGATGTTACCTTCAAATGTTGCCCTACCTTGGAAAAAAAAAACCCCAGCTTTTCCACTTGCACACAAAGCAGTCTCCTGATTTAACGGAGACCTTGGACTAACCTTCCTAGACTGGGTGTGACAGGCACGGCTTAGACGAGACAGACGGAGGACATTACTGTAATTTCCCTCCGCTTAGCTCATCAGGTTCGTTGCAAAACAGCAAACAAATTCCAGCACATTAACCAATAGTTACCACTGCACGATTAAACATTTGACAGTTTCGTGTTCATAAGGAGGACAGTGCATAATGTCCAACGGAACATTAAACAGCCTCATGTTAAAACACATGCCCTGTTTTACAGCCCAAGGTCTCTCAGCTGTTCCCTTATCACTTGTGATGAATACAGACACGCATCCAGCAGCAGCAGCAGCCATCTCTCCTCCTGCAAAACTATACGAGATCTGAGGCATCTGTGGCATGCACAGTACCGTGACTGCCGTGCAGGGACCCGCGGGTGTTCACTGTATTGTGTTGATAGAGTGAGAAGCTGCGTATTATTCCTCTGTGGCGCATTAAATACCAAGAATAGACAGAATACTTTATACTACTGTATTGGTGAAATCTGCTCTACTGCTTCTGATAATCGCCGAGCCTGTCCTCCTCCGAAAAAAAAACATCCCCGGTCATTTGTACAGGGAGCTAATTACGACGCAGGACTCACCCAGGAAACCGGGACAGCGAGGTTTTTTTTAAGTGACCGTAATAAACCGAAGTACGTGATGTCCGCGTCATGGGATGTGGCGCGTGACGCGGATGCACATAAGTGATTAAATGTCTTAAATATCATGATGTTTGTTGCCTAAACCTAAACCTACCTCCACAACATCCGTTTTAATGTTAACGGCATGTTTAAAACTGCAAACGTTTAGGCATGAGGGTGAAAAACGCTCATATGTGTCGTATTTACTTCCATCGCTAGGGCCGCTAATTTAGGAAATACTCGTATTAGAGGGCCGGAACATACGACCTATATGGTCGTATGGTTTGGAGGACTTGTTGCAATCGCCAGAATAAATGTTGGCCTTGTATGTTTTTTGCAATCCACGGATGTTGCATTTGTAAGTTGCTCATGGTAAAGCGTATAAATATCACTTTTTTTCTCCCAAATCTTTAAAGTGAAGTGTCTAAACTATGACACTTCACTACAGTCGCAGTTTTGTGAATTCAAACAAAACTTAAGTTTAGGCAACAAAACTAGTTTGGGTAAGCAGGGCTGTTTCTAGCTTTTTGGGGGCCCTAGGCAAAATGTTGTTTAGGGGCCCCTATTTTGTAAAACTATGGTGGTGGGGGGGGATTGCAAATCCTCTAAGGTGGTCCAGGTGGAAAGAGGCTAGATCCAAATTCAAATCAAACATCGAAAGTTGACCTCGGCAATTTAAACTTACAGAATATGATAATGAATTGGAAACACTGGGGCTCCCTACATCAAGAAACTCAAGAATTTACAGAATCTGCATTGTAATGTCTCCTAAATGTACATAAATGAGACGAATGCATATTCCTTAAAATGTTTATTTTAAAATGTTAAATGTAAAAAAAAAAAAGGCCTAAAATGGCAGCTTGGGGGCCAGGGGCCAGGGGCCCTATGCAACCACATAGTCTGCATATAGCTATAAACAGCCCTGTGGGTAAATTTAGGAAAAACATTGTGGTTTGGGTTGAAATAAGGACGTTTGCTAGCAAATTCTGCAAGTTACATAATCAGTGTAAATAAGCAAAAAATACCGGTTATTGTCCTGAACTTTTGTTAAAAAAAAAACATCCAGTTTTACTGGTCTCAAATAGTGGTATGCTGCTGCTTGGCAACCGTCTCTCCCAGGTTTCACGCCATCCACCGTCCCCTCCTCCTCCTGCTGAGAATCTCCGCTCATACACACTTTAGAAACGTTGACGTGATACTACGAAACGTGCAGATGTTACATGGTTTGCAGAAACATTCTGTTCTGTCGTCTGGGCTGCTGACAAACATGCAGGTTTGTGTTGCTTCACTCAGACATCAGATTTATATCCGTTTTCTCTGTGCAGCCCGGCTCGGCTCTCATCTAAATATGGTCATTAAGTGAACTGAGACTGATGAGCTGCGGT
>JAOVVB010199336.1:0-24793 GCA_028570985.1 Heterobranchus longifilis
ACACACACACACACACACACACACACACACACACACACACACACACACACACACACACACACACACACACACTTGAATGAATTTCACTTACTACCCACACACTGCTTTTTTTGAGTCGATCTTGTGTCTACAGAAATAATGTGCATGAGCCCATTATCTCAAGAAGGGACTGCCAGAGCGTGAGGGGCATCTTTCGCCTGACTGACTTTCATTTACAAAGTGGCGATGTTACTTTTGTGTGGGGAAATGAGATAGCACTGCAGCAGACAGTAGGCTACATTATCCCGAGCCGGGCGCACATCCTGCTCTCTCTTTTTTTCCCTTTATCAGCGGCTTTTTCTCACATTGTTCATCAGCCCCCGAGACACAAAAAAGCCCGTCTCCCAGGATCAATTAGTCACTTCCAGGGAGTCGTGGAGCGGAGAGGGAGCCGAGGAGACAAAAGCCACGGCCATGTTGGTGTCGCGGCGAGGTGATAAAGTGACATGGTCTTCCTTCCAGGCCATTAACGTGACAAGCAGTCCTTGTCCGGGGGAAGGTGGACCTGACAGCAGAGTGGTGCCCCGCTAGGACATGAAGAGAGCTCTCAAAAGAGCAGTCGCTTTCTTTGACACACTTTTTTTCCCCTCTGCGTCTTTAGTCCCTTCTCTCTCTCCAGCTGTTTTCATTCAATCGGCCTGCTCTCTCTCTTTCTGTCCTTTTTTTAAAACTCCATCTCTGTGCTCTCCCCGGAGCTTTTTTCCCTCTCAATCTCTCCCTCCATCCCCCTCACTTTCTTAAAAGCTGTCTCTTTCTAAAGCTCCAAAGTCCTCCCCTCACCCCTCCAAATGTCTCTTCTTTCATCTTTGACTGCTTGCAGCCCCCTCTCCCTCCCTCTAGTCGTCCCTTTTTTTTTTTTTGCATCTTTCCATCTTTGTATATCACCCACCCATGCTTCGTGTCCACCTTTTCCTCTCCAGCAACAACTCATCTGCCGTCTCTCTTCTTAAGGCGATCGAAGGTGACACTGGCGATGCAAAAACGGTGAGCTGGCACAGAGAGTCACAGTAGGACACAGGCCCAACAAAACACAGGAGGGTAAACAAGGACTATTTTTAGGATGCTGTCGCCTGTCCTTAAGAAGCCAAAAGCAATGTGGTTTCTGTGGACGAGTGTAAAATCGAGATATCAAGAGGAGCAGATTCGTTATGCTGGGGCCTGGCTGGGGTTGTTAATGAGACATGAGATGGATGGAAGACTGGGAGCCAGTTTTCATCATGTGTTATACGTATGTCAGGTGTCACCATCAGCTCCACGCAAGAAGGAAAGTGTGGCGTTAACTCATATGACCATACCAGAGGTTTTGTCTGCTTGTGTACTGAAAATCACTTCTACTTGAAGTAATAGTTCACATTTTTTTAAACAGGGTTGTATGAGGTACTCCATACTCCATAGTCTTTCTCTTACCTACAGTAGATGGTGGTCAGCACCTAAAGGCCCAGCTAAAGAAATCCATATCAATTTAAGTGTACATTATATTTAGAATATTTTCACCACAGACAGCTGTTTACGATGGGGAACTGAAGCTTTTGTATCTATGCTCTCTTCAAAGCCACCAGACTCCTTTTGACAAAAACAATAATTTTACCTCGCAGAACACTGCTGGTCTACCGCTGCCTCGATCGATTAGTTTGTTTGTTAGGTCGCTTTCACACCTGACCTGTTTGGTCCTTTTTAAACGAACCCTGGAGCGTTTCCTCAGATAGTACGGTTTGTTTGAGCTGGTGTGAAAACTAACTCGGACTCTGGAGAGGACCAAACAACCGAACTCTAGTCCGCTTGAAAACGGGGGTCTCGGTCTGCTTCCAAACGGACTCTGGTTGGTTCATTTGTGGTGTGAAACTAAACGCACCAACCACAGGATTTTATGATGGAAGATATGTGATTTTAGCATGTTTCAAATGCTAAACTACTGATAAATCCATCTGCAATCATATTATTGATCTGTATGGGCCATGTTTCTTTTGGTAACCAGGGTAACGTGGATTTACGTCTTGTATCCCACTCTGTGATTTGCCCGTTCTCCTGTGTGACAGGCAGCGATCCCACAGTAATAAGCCCAGAATCATTACTGTCTCTACCTGTTTGTGTTGATTTGTAGTCAAAACAGTCAGAGTGCTGTGAAAAAGACGCTGTGTGCAGCGCTCTTTTCTCTCTCTGCAGACGCATCCGCTCCCTCCTCATCAGGAACAACTGAAAAAAAGATGCTGCCGCTGAGAAAAAAAACACGATATGGACACTCTGCTTAATAATACTAATAATTGATATAATCAGAAGCATTAAAGTGCTGCCTAAACTTCTGTCATCCCCACGAGGGTCCTGATGATGCAAAACTGTCCAGTCAGAGAGTTTCCTGTCAGTCTGTATAACGTCATGTTTACTCCTCTTGGTTCGTTTGTAAAAAGTCAGCGTGAAAGAGAACCGGACCAGAACTAAAATGCTAAAAATGTTTCGTTTGAAATGAACCGAACTACAGGTGTGAAAGCGACCTTACACCACCTTTTCAAAATCTGCACACCCACACAGCTGTTCCCACTGTTTATTCAGATTGGGTTCTGCTCAGGTGAAAGTCGGGCAGAGATGTGCTGGGAATTTCGTGACGTCACCAAAATTCATATTCTAATAAAAACAGTAAAGGTGTGATGGACCTTTTTCCACATCAGACATTTTGGCATATGAGAGCAAAGAACGCACAGGTGTAATTGATAACGTTAAAAACAGCTGCATTCCATTTAGGTGAGCTAGTCCTCGGGTCCTGGTATTTACTGTCATGGCTTACTGTAACACTTAACGTTACGTAAGAACGGTCTATTTGTCCCGTCCAAACACGTACAAGTAAACTAACGAGAGTGAGGGAGATGTCAATCGAGTATGGCTGGCACAAACTCACACAATCCTGAGGAGAGGTCTTATCAGGCAAACCCCTGTGTGGTTGGACCAATGCTTTGTAGTCTAGAGCCTTTAAAAGACTATATATTGCTATATTAATGTCTCCTTTTAAGATTGATTTTTAGCAACTTCTCAATTGAAATTCCAAAGCTGTGAATAATGGTCTGCTGAGTCAAATTATAACTGGAGCTCTTCCTTCCGCTGGACTCTTCTGTGTTTGTCCGCTGTAGACACACATACGCCCAGTGTACCGGAGCTTTTTGTACTTGTTGCTTTCATGTTATACGATAGCCAGGCAGCTGGAGAATGGCTTCCCTTCACTGACCCCCATCCAAACCTCTTTTTCTCTGTCTGTGCCTCCCTCTTTCTCTGCCTCATCTAAGCTCGCTCCAGCATCCTGCCTGTAAAACACATGCGGCGGGTTTGATCTCCTCCCGGACAATGCCGCAACTGATTGTTGTTAATGAGGAATTAGTCTTGGTTAGATGCGCCCGACCCCAACGGGAACATCCATCTGTTTGATGGGATATTTGTTCGATTTGATCAGACCGTTGTGGGACGATACACTGATTTAAGATGTTCATTTTTTAAGAACAAATTAAGAAATAAATAATGGCAGATGTAAAAGAAACCAGGTCTTATCTCCTTCTCGTCATTGGCTGGAAGAGCTTGGCTGTTTTTGGTGATGGATTTCTTCAATTGTTGGCGCAGGAAAAGTAAATGTAGTGTCTTGACATGTATATATATTATCATCAGGACTTGGACTTTAGAAAAGCCTTTCTAAAGAACAAAGACCAGACCAGTACAGTATAGCATCGCTTTAGACAAGTTGCAAAAGCTGCAGTTTTTTGCAATTTCGCTATAGTTATCAATTAGTTCTCCCCACAGCGCTCAGACACCTGGCCCGGCATCGCCAGATGCACACAGTTCATTTTCGATTTTGTTATCAATGGCGCAGAACAAAATGTCTCTGGACCTAATTGGATAGACCTACAACACATGCAAGTTGGGATGGTGCTTAGTCTGTTTTGAAAGAGGAAAAAAATGGCAGCCTGGGGCCTCATTACAGAAAAATACCCAAACCCTTTGTCCTATCTTAACTTAAGTTTCAAAGATGGGAACAATCCCATCTTCCTATTACAGAAGCAGTTCCTAAATTCATGTTTGTGTCCTTATCTCAGACCTGCTATCTTATCTTAACTTAAGAAATCCTAACTAACTGTAAATTGGATTCTTCAGTCGGCACTCGTCCTGTCATGTCTGTATCTGTGATTAGAAAGTACCGGTAGGCAAATTGAGATGAACAGCCCATAATATCAACGCCTCTCATTTTTCACTTCTATAATGGACAAAAAAAGATGACAGAAAGATTAGTTCTTAGTTAGTTTTTCAGTCATTATATTTCGGTGTTCTCATTCTTCATTGTCACACAGAACCTAACAACAGTGCTGCTGCCATTTTGGACAGTTATTTTGAATTTAGGACTCGGTCTATGCCATCCTAACTCAGGATTCCTAACTTGGGAAGTCCCTATGTTAGACAAGGCAATGCAGAAACAGAATCTTGATTCATATTTGACCAGCACTGCCTAGTTTAACAGTTTGATCCGAGTTTTGTGAGCCTGGTGCGTTGCGCTGGACGGACCTGCAGACTGCATATATTTGGACCTACAACCAATCAGAGCAGCAAAATGTGTGACGTGTGACTTTTAAAATCTGGACCAGGCAGTGACGCTCCTCTGTGATTGGCCCACCAAGGTTGTGGTCTGAACGTGAGGACTGCCAGACGTGTTTGCCAGAGCAAATAAAACATGAGTTCAACAGTTTCTTCTGGTTCCCAGGCTACCAGACACCATGTGATATGCAAATAATTTTAGATGCCATTGCACAATGACGGAGCATAACCGCAGTGTATACACTCTGCACCTGATTACCTAGCACCTGGAACCTGATGATAGCTGCTATCAGTTTCTGAATAACTGATGACATCATTGTGAACATGGGACTGAACAAATCTGGATCTGCTTTTCCTACCATCTGAAGCCTGTGGTTAATGTCTTGCAGGGGCCAGTTGCACCAGCAGTGCTGTGAGGAGTGGACGCTGGTGAGCGAGGAAACCCAGGCCAAGATGGCTCGTATGGCTGCTGCTGCCGCCTGGGGTCTAGGTAAGACTTCATATGAACTAATAATTGAAAATATTTGGAAGAAAAGATTAAAGGAATAGTTCAGATTTTTTTTTTAAGTAGGCTTATATGAGGTATTTATCCGTAGTCAGTGTATTACCTACAGTAGATGGAGGTCGGCACACTCCCAGTTTGGAGAAGCAGACAGGAGTCCTGACACTAAAAAATGTATTGCTGTGGGCAGGGTCAGCAGCTAAACATATTTTAGCCACGTAAAGAAAGGCCCATCTGAAAAAATCAATATCATTTTAAGTATACGCTATATTTTGAATATTTTCATTGCTTTTCCTTGCCGTCAGACAGCCCTGTTTAAGTTTATGTGGGGCGGGACTGAAGCCATTATCTATGCTCTCATCAAAGCCACCACACTATCGACAAAAACAGTAATTTTACCTCGCAGAACACAGGAGTTTCTGGTCTAAAATGTTCTAAATATAGTGTACACTTAAACCGATATTGATTTTTTTTTTTTTAGGTGGGCCTTTCTTTAGTTTTTTCAGTTTCGACACCGATCACTGGACTTTGGGTAGTGGCCGATACCGAGTACTGATCCGATACTTAACAAAGTGCCCCGGTACCGAGGGCAACACATGGTGTGGTTAGGAAAAATCACTTTTTCATAATCATGAAGAAGATGAAGATAGGAATTTTCGAAAAAAAATGGGATGTTTGAACCAACTGTATGTTGCCCAAAATGTCTCCTTACAAAGCATTTTAACAATTAAGGCAGACAATTATATACGTCGTAAATATAAGAGCAAGTTGTGATCAAAAGTTTGCATGAAAGTACCTGAGTGCCACCTGAATGCATCTCAAATCTAAATAGAGTACACATTGTATCGCTAGAAACTACAAATTCCCACCTTTCTAATGACACCCGAATGCCTCTCGCATCCACAACACATCCGGCACTATTTGTAGTGAAACGAACGATCAAACTTCACATTTTACCGTCAAAGTGACATAAATCTGTTCTTGTCATAATATTTCAAGACTTCTGTTAATTTCGGCCAAAACAGCAGATTTAGTTACGTACATGTCTCAGAAGAAATATCTGTACACGGCAGCCATGTTTATTTATCTCCCAGCCTGCGGTCTGCCACCAGAGCGCTGCCGACGCTTGACTTGTACACGCATAGAAGTGAATTGAATAGATCGGCCCTATTGTCACTGATACCTGATCCAGTTATTTGAGTCAGTATCGGCCCGATATTTGATATCAATATCGGATCGGTGCATCCCTAGCTATAATACGTTCAGCTGCTGACCACCCACAGCAGTACATTGCTTAGTTTTCGTGTCGGGACTGCTGCCTGCTTCTCCAAAACTACTGTAGGTAATACACTGACTATGAATAAGTACCTCATACAACCCCACTTCAAAAAATCCAAACTATCCCTTTAACGATGAACAATGTAGTAGCAGTCAGCTGAGTTTTAAGAGAAGACTTGTGCATCCTCTGCCTGAACAATGCAATCAACCCGAGCAGCAATAAAAACCAGTAGCACCTCTTGCCAAGTCGCCCTCACATAACCAGATGGGAGTGGGATCTAGTCATAACATTGACTAATCATAACGTGCAATGGTGGAGAAAGGCAGGGTCCGCACTGCAGAAGCATCCTCTGAGATTTGCGGTTTGCTGCTTTGACTTTCTTAAGTCAAACGTAAACTGTGAGACGAAACCCAACCAGCAGGTACGTCTGTCTGAAGACTCAGACCACCTTTTACTGTTGTCGTTGGGAAGCAAAATATTGTGGTTGCAATCATTCATATTATTGCAAGCTGAGGTGGAGTGTAGTTCAAAACAGTACTGACAGTAAATACTTGGCAAATATTTTAAGTAATTTTTCATGCAAAAATGCCCGAAAATGCTGCTTTCAGCGTCTAAGATGTGGAGATGTCCTGCTTTTCTCTGTTTTATATCATATTAAACTGAATATCTCTGGGTTTTGGACTGACAAAACAAGACATTTTAAAGATCTTCTGATACCATTCCTGAACTTGTGTATCGGCTGAAACAGGGACTGATCCAATACCAGAGAATGAATGCCATAGAATAAATGAATTAATGCCATTTATTTTATTATCTAGTTTGACAGTCAGTCATGGTTCATGGTTAAAGTATATGGTATTGGATTGGTGCACACACTCACATACTCGCCGATACCAGCATTTTAGACAGTATCGAGGCATATCCGATACTGGTATCGCTATCGTAAAAACAGACATCACCTCAATAATCGATGAATCTAGAAAATAATAGGCAGATCAATCGATAATACAAATAATCCTTGATTGCGGCCGGAAGTGACAGGCTGCCACACTTCAATCTGCCTCTTGCTAACTTAGATCTAATGTTGTTTAAAGCTGTTTCAGTCATTACTGAAAGCTTTCTGCATAAACCTGCTTTTGTCCTTTTTAGTAACGTGTTTGTTGTTTCTCCAGGCCACTGGGACAGCATGGAGGAGTACACGTGTATGATCCCGAGAGACACGCATGATGGCGCTTTTTATAGAGCGGTGCTAGCCCTGCATCAGGACCTCTTCTCATTGGCCCAGCAGGTGGGTCACATCACCACTCACAAATACACCCCGTGGATTTCCCCTCATTCAATGTACATTAAAAGTCTATATTTTTCCAAAACATCTCATAAAGACATGGCACATGGGAATTCGCCTAATCCCGTGGTTTCTGGAATTGTCATTAGTCAAGCAAGGTATGAAAAATTATTGGAAGCCAACACTGTAAAGAAACATAAAAATGGCTTTACGTCTATTCCAGACACGATCAGATTCCTTTTTCAGTTAAAGGAATAAAATACACAAGGATTGTTTCTTTTTTTTTTTTTTCCTTTCACCTCCTCTTGTGGAAATGTTATGCAACATTTGGAATTGTAAATCATCACAGCATTCAGTCTCAAACAAATACAGAGCCCTCCTGTCTGCCTGTCGACGAGGTCTGGTGGAGGTCAGTGTGGTGTTTTCCTCATTTGACGAGGGCTGGGATGTCCGATGAGCTCATGCTCCCTGGAGATGGATTTGTTCGAGCTGGATGCCAGCGTGTCTAACGAACACAAGCTCCAGCACTGACACCAGTAAACACCTGCTCCTCCAGTTTCTCTGGACTCATCTTCCATGTCCCCTTTTCACCACAAAGCCCGGGAGACCTGCTCCCCGTGCCCCCTCATCCCTGCGCAGCCACCCCTCCCTCCCTCTAATTTTGAGATTAGATCCAGGTGTGGCCCCGAGGATTCTGCATCAGCTGAATGGGGAAAGCAGACGTTTGACTCTTGGCGACAATGAGGCCACTCGTAATGAATGAAAGAGGAATGAAAAGCAGATGGAGCGAGGGTGAAAGCTTAAATGTCAACATGAGCTCAGTCTAGTCTTCCGGATGTGGTTGGTAATCCTCGCACTTAAGTCCTTTTGATTCCGTAGGGCTGTTCCTTTCCTCCCTCTGTACCCCCAACAGCCAGACATGTGCTCTGGGAGTTTTGGCGCACGTCTTTGCTTTATAAATCTCAGTGTTTGGTCTGTTCCAGCGATGATGTGTAGACACAGCAGTCGTGCTAACCCCCCTCCCAGTAAAGCAGTCTGTGGCTTTGCCAAGATTCATAATCTATACAGTCCTCCAGTGTACGATTTGTAAATTGTCTTGTGGTTTTTAAAAAAACGTCATGTTTCCTCTTGCGGTTGATTTGGCCACATAGAGGCCTACATATCATATTGTAATGATAAAGTAACCTCATTGTATGTCGAAATCACAAACATACTATTCATACTAAGCATGATGTAACATTTAGTGAGTAATGCATTCACACTGCGAAATTCGAAATTGCAATATGGCCTCCTGCAATCGCAGGAGGTGTAATATTTTTTGAAGGTGAAATACTATTTTAAATTAAATATTGTGGTACATCACTACAGACTTAAGAAAAATAAATCTTTGTTTGGTACAGACCCTCTCAAAAATCACACCATGATCATTGTACAATGAAAATGAGGATAATGATGTAAAAATGATCATTCCCTCTAATATCTCAAATCATCAATCACAATTACAATATCAGTCAAAATAATCGCAGTTAGATATTTTTACTAAATCGTTCAGCCCTACTGCATAGTATGTGGATTTTGTGTATGCGAGAAATGCCTAGAGGTATACCACATTAGCAAGTATTTGAGTATGAGACGTGAGCTTACTGCACATACTCAACTGCCCCACAATGCATTGCGTCTCTTCAGATTGTACAGTGGCTGAGATACACAGAGATTTTGAGCCAGGCTAAATGCTGTTAATATGTTACTTTATTAAGTTTTGATATATTTTCCCAGGTGAGAAAGTAACCATCTAGATCCCCAATATGCGGTCAGTTTATCCAAATAACGCCTGTTTGGACATTTGCTGCGATGTGTTTGGTGCTGGCTGTGTGAGACGGGCATGTGATACAGCTTGAGCATACTTCAGTGTAAACGATCTGTTGGAATATCATACTCAACGGTCATTTAGTAGGCAGTATGTTAGTATGTTATGTTAGTATGTGATTTCAAACACAGCCTTAGTAAGTACGTAGGTGAGGGGTGGGCGATATGGCAAACAAATCTTGTGACATTTTGTTTGACAGGATCACGATCTTATCACAGTTTCAAGCATAAATTAGATCCATTGCACAGCACTTTCAGTTAAAAAGAAAACACGTCACTTTTGAAGCTGATTCATCTGTTTGACTTTTTGCTTTTCCAGCAAACTTCACGGAGAACAGTGAGAGAAAAACTACATCTCCGATCTGTTTTAACCGAACATTCTCCAGTCTAGCTCAGCTAAAAACACAAAAACACAGAAACCATCAGCATGTTAGCGTGTCGTTCACTACCGAGCCTGTTGAATCTCGGGCTGGACCCGAATATTCTACTGCTCAGATATTCGTTCGTTGGGGTATTCGGTTTTCAATTTTGGGATTTGGATATATAAAATTCTTAAAAATGAATGCCTTTAATTAAATTGAAAGAGTGTTGCAGCGCAGTGTTTCCATTTCAACTCAGAGTGAGACTCTGCTGTTTGCTGTTATAGAGCATCATTGTTTTCACTGACAGCATGGCTACACACGCAGTGGGGAGCAGAGAGAAAAGTGCAGTCGGCAGTCCACTAACTTGTTGCTCTCGCTACCAATAATATCTGCTCTGTTTTAACAAGGTTAGGCTGAAAAAATGTGCATGTTCACCGTGGTGTTTTGTCGGGATTAAGCTAGGAAGTCTGGTAGCTGCTAGGCTAATCTATGCAGTGTAAACACTGAGACACTGCAGCGCTGTCCCGTCCATTTCCATCGACAATGGAGAAATGTCTAATGTGTGTAGAGGTCTGTATGGTTACACTGTAGCAAATATCCGATTACTCGCTGTTGATTACTTTTGAATATCCCAATAAGTGGTATTTGGGACAGCCCTAGTTGTATGCAGAGGAAACACTGGAGCCATAGAAATGCAAATGATAGAATGTGCACTGTAGCACGATACAAACGATATCTCTGTAAAGGCAGGTCTTAGAGACAATTTAATCGTTCGCAATCTAACATCGTCATATCGCCCACCCCTAACGTAGGTGCAGCCTTTGTGCAAGAGAATGGAATATTGGGTCAGGGTTTGTTTGTGCTGCCAGAAGCCAGACACTGCATTTATCAGGAGTCGTCTGGACTGCACATTTCCATTGAGGCCCCGGCGCAGTAATTCACGAGTAAACAGGACCATAACTGAGGGGAGGCTGTAAAGAAGCAGCCTCATTGTCACCTCGTCCCAACCACCCTCCCATAACCCCTCCTCTTGTTGTGCATGCCTGAAGAGGTGTTTAGGCACGCCATTCCCCCTTTCCCTCCCCGCAAAAAAAATAATTGGTGGGAGTCGGTCTGAAACAGCTGTGTGTCCTGGCCTCAGAGAACTTCCTCAGTTATCCTCCCTCATTTTACCTTCCCACTAATAACAGTTCCCAAAAACATTGGCTATAGAAGACTGCGAAATCGGGACGTTTTCATCCACAGTACTTGTGTCCTTGTTTGTCCCTTTTTTGGATCAGGTCTTTCTCTGAGTTACTGTTTTTCCACCCCTCGGGGTTCACTGGTGATGGAATGTCTGCAGTATCCTTGAATTTGGAGAAGTGTAGTCCTAAAGTCAGGGTACTGGAAGTTTACAAATGAGTCAGTAATATATAGTAATACACCCAAAAACAGGAAGGTAGGAAAAACATTTTTAGGGCATGAATGTACTCTGACAGTTGGTTGAACATCATGAAAACATTTTGGAATTTGTATCACAGTCATGACAGGAACTGTGACTAACAGCCCCTGTTTTGAATTCTTTCTTCATCACTCACCAATCCCTCTCCCTTTCTCTGAATGTGCATGCAAATTTAGGCTGTTTTTTTTTTAAAGATACATTTGACATCCACAACCACGGTTACATAATGTTCACACCGTTGCTCTCAACAGTTCATTTCCCTCTCCTCATAAAACACTTGGCACTCAGCGGTGTATCGAACCATTTTGCTATACAAGCAGGCGTTCTAGTCCTCGTCGCATTAATGTGTCACTGTTGGTTGCACTTAAGTGAAAAGGATGTCAGCAGCAAGCAATAACATGCCTTCTTTCATTTGTACAAAGTGTTTTTATTCCCTGGGTTTAGTCTTATCCCAGCTGGTCCTGATGCAAGGAGCTTTTAGGACGGTGTGACATTGTGTCACGGTACATTCTGGGGTCATGCTATCCTTATGTTATTGAGGAAATGCCATTATGTTTATTAGTTAGCTTTACTGAAGAGTTGGTGTATCTTGGGGAGGGAACTACGTTAAAGGCCCCCATATTGTAAAAAGTGAGATCTCCATGTCTTTTTTTAATTATAAAGCAGGTCTAGATGCTATATAAATACAATGAAATTATCCCATGCACACAGCCCGTATTCAGAAACTGTGCCTTTTAAACAAGCCATCACAATTTACGCACAGTTGTGATGTCACAACTATACTATATATATATATAGGTAGAAAGTGCATCTACAGTGGTGTTACAGTCATTCCCTGCTGCAATCACCCTGCAGACACGTATGAGTATAAAAATGTGTTTTTGAACATTAAAACATGTAAACATGTTGTAGTAGAAACCCAAGATACATGAACCTGTAAATGAGCAGAACATGGGACCTTTAAGTCATGGATTAAACCTGCGTTTCTCGTGTCGAGGATTTACAGTGAATTTAGAACCTAACTGTCAATTGTACCATCAGTGCACCATTCAGCATCCATCTATAATGTTTGGCATTTATTTATATTGATGTAGATTTAGTCTTGTTTGGATTTGTGTATTGTGTTTTGTGCTGAGGGGACTGCGTTTGTATATTTGTTGATTTCTTGGGGCGTTATTTATTGATTTATCTATCTGAGACCTCTGTGGGAGGTCTTTGTTTATGTTTGGATAATGTTTATATTTATGTTTGATTGATGTTTGTGCTAACATGCCATAATGTTTTTGTTTACTGTTGACTAATGGATCGTGTGGATGACCAGACACGAAAATAAAATATTAATTCATTCCATTTAATTAAAAGATCACACTGTAAATGTTTTTCTTTTTATCGTGTAGTGTATTGACAAAGCAAGAGACCTCCTGGATGCTGAGCTGACGGCCATGGCCGGAGAGAGCTACAGTCGAGCTTACGGGGTAAGTGTATTTAACGCCTGGCATGTCGTCTTTCAGAGCGTTCATGTTCTATCTATAAAAGATGAAGTCTCTGATCTAGCTCCTTTAGAAGTCAAAAACATAAATATTATCTATATATGTGCAATATTTCAAATCAGAAGTTGAAAACCAAAACAGCAGTGTTCTTCTCGCACAGACGTTGTCCGGTAACATGATCATGAAAGCCATTTGATCCTTTGAGATCAGAGGTTGATTTTGATGTCGATACATGAACAGCAGACATCTGGACTCTGGATGTTTCTCACACATGGCAGCTGTAAACAAAGCCATCATATGGAGAAGACCTTTTTCCAATACAAATGTACAAGCTTTAATGATCCTTTTATATTGCACAGACTTTTGCTTCTATAATAATGAATGTGTGGATAATATGGCTGAATTATTTTCACTATCAATCTCCCAATTATTTTCTAGATTAATCGTTTGATCTATAAAATGTGTAAAAAAAACCGCTGTTAGCTGTGTAGATATCTAATGTTAGCAAAATAAAATATAAATAAATTGTGTAAATATAACTTTTCATCCATCCACATGACGTTTACTCCACTTTCAAACAAGACCGCGCCCACTGAGGAGACAGGAAATGTGTACCCATTCTCATCATTGGCTGTTCCTGTAGTGTCGTATCTTAATAACTATTGAATATCTTTGTTTAAATGTCTTGTTTTGTCAGGCCAAAACCCAAAGCTATTCAGTTTAACATGATATAAAGCATCGAAAAGCAGGAAATCTCCATATTTCAGAGGCTGAAAACAGCATCTTCTGCAATTTCTGCATGAAAATGACTTTAACGATGAATCAATTATTATTAAAATAGTTAGAAATTATTTTTCTGTCGATCGACTAATTGATTAGTAGAATATCTGCCGCTCTAGTGGATAAGAATGGATGTGTGTGTGTGTGTGTGTTTGTTTCCTAGGCCATGGTGTCTTGCCAGATGCTGTCCGAGCTAGAAGAGGTGATCCAGTATAAGCTGGTGCCAGAGAGGAGGGACATCATTAAGGAAACATGGTGGGAGAGGCTTCAGGTATGTCAGCGCATGACACACGCACGCATACGCATACGCATACGCATACGCACACACACACACGCACACACTCACGTGTGCAACAAATGTAAAGCAGATGTTGGAAAGGCTACTGTTACTAATGGGAAACATTACAAGCCAGACAACATACATACACACACACACACACACACACTAATACCGCAGATTCACTGTCTTGTAGATTTATATGTTTATTTCTACATTTGAAAGTAAAGTAGATTTGTAAAAGTAGAATCATGTTGGGCTCTGGTAAGTGTTATTTACGATGTTTGAACAAACTTCAGATGATGGTCAACAGTAAATCAAAAGTCCACATGCAGCTACATCAACAAAGAAAGGAATGAGTCACATGAGCTACAGCACGCTGTCAAAACAGGAAACATCTAGTTTATTTTAGAAATTAAATGTTAAATTTGTTTATTTGTTTGTTTGTTTGTTTGCTCTCTGTTATCATCTTTCTCATCATAATAGCAATTGAGGTGATCTTATACTGTAAGAGTCCAATATTGCCCAGCACGTGTTCACCACCCATTCACCTTTCATTCTGGGTGTTTATGTTGTTTCTATTTATTTTATGCATTTATTTTTATTTGCACACACACATAAGGCTGCATAAAATCCAGATAATGGAGAATAAGAAATGTGTCAGGAGAGATCAAGAAGCCACAGGCTTATGCAACAGACCTCCCTTCAACTAAAGGAGAAAAACAAGCAATGACAAAAAAAAAGAACAAAATCAAAAGGAAACTAAGCTAACACAATTTAGAAAAACACAACAAGAAGAAGTTCACAAAATGGGGGAAAAAAACTAACCAATCAGTAGACAACAATCCAGTAAAAACAAAGAAATACATGAAAAAGAATACAGGGAAAAAGAAGGAGAGAGAGAGAAAGAAAGATAAAATATATATACATGTCAAGAAATAATTAGACATCATTAATTAAATGTGATGACAGTTTCCTTTTAAACATTTTGGAAGGATAATACGCTCTTGATAATGTTTTGAAACTGATCAACCTACGGTAGTCACATAGCAGGTTGCTTATATTAGTGGCAGAGGTTGATGTAAACTGCTTATTGCTGTTAATCACTGTCTTTATTTTTGTTGCCTCCCACTTGACTGGAAGCTCATGATGTCATGCAAAGGGAAAAACTTTTGATCACAGCAGTAAAACTTAGGTTGCATGTCGATAAGGTTTGGTTGTCGATAAGGTCAGATTTTAACCTCCAAGAAACTCACGTCCGGCCACTTTTTTGTCAAGGTTTTGTCTATTAGCTGAAGGTCACGACCATAGGTGACAGTTGGAACGTACAGTAAACGGACTTGTGAATCATAAGCAGAACTTTGTCCGACGCAATAAATATAACTGACCTCCCCAAAAGCATATCCTGGGAACCAGACAAATCTTCAAGCTCAGATTTCATTTCCTCTGGCAGATGCCTCTGCACCCCCCGTTCAGACAGATGTCCAGCCGACAGTTTGTCTCACATGGGGAGGGTTTGATACGATGACTGACAGAGAAGCGTCTTGCTAGAATGTAGCTACCGAACCTAACTGGCATACTGTGTCCAGCGCAACGCTCACTAAACTGTCAAACTAGGCACTGCTGATCAAATATGGATCAAGATTCTGTTACTGGATTGTCTATTTCCCGAACAAATTTTAGTGTTCAGTTTAGCTGTAATTTATAGAAAGTTTGTGACCAGGCCGCCATTTTTTTCCTGTATGAAAATGGACTAAGCACCACCCCAACTTTGTCGCTCAGCGCTACGTCGTTTCCTTGCTCTGATTAGTTGTAGGTCTATCCTGTTGCCTCTAGAGGCATTTTGTTCTGCGCCTGTTGATATCGCCCCTTGGCTATCGAAAATGAACTGAGAGGACTAATAAAGATTTTCGAATCAGTCAGGCGACGCCAGGCTACCGAAGACACCAGCACAGATCATATTTGATTAAACAGAGCCCTTGCTTGCCATCATCTGCATAAAATGACCCTTCTAGGAATATTCAGAAAAGAAAGCGTGGCTCGTTTGTGTAACCCCATCCAAACTCTTTGCTACTTCCTGAGACTGATTATGATTACTATTATTATCATTATTAATTGTGAATTACAGTGTTGAACATGCTGTTAAATGAGACAGCAGGGCATGTGTGGAAGAACCACAAATCCAGAAGCGGTTGGGGAAAATTGTGCCGCCCGCCAAGTCTTTGGAATTTGAGACAAATGCCATCCGATCAAAGATAATACTGTTCAAGGTCATCTTTTCCATGTTGGCCTTTTTACAGCTGAATCGAAATGTGTTTGAAAGGTCCCAGCCTTGTATGTGCATGTCGAGGGAATACTTCAACTCATGCAGAAAAACAGTTTAGCCATTGACCTGTGATGCACCATTCCTGATGCCACGGCATCCAAGCTGCTCAGTTTAATACAGCATTAATAATGCAGCTTACTCTCAGTCCCTGTTTGGCATTCCTGTCCCTCAACTCCTGCTCAGATGTTACTGACATCTTGGAAAATCCCCAAAACCTGCGTCATCCTTTACCTTAACTGCAGCCCAGGGAGATTGTATTTGTCTGAATGCTGCGTGTGCCTGCCCAGAGGGTGCAAATGCCAGAACTCTTACTGCGTCCAGAGGTCTGTCTACATCAGAAGGTCACAGTGAAGGAGACAATGATGGAAATAATCCAAAACAGCATCCACACAGCACATGCTTGGACTGCATGAAAAATAGCAACAAATAATATAGGATCCAATTATACATAAAGGACTAATCAGAGAGATTTCAGTTTTTTAGCAACAGATGCGGAGCATGAATGTCTATGTGAATTTATGCCAAAGGGCAACCTCCGGTGCTGAAAAAAAAAGCCGACACAAAGTGCCAAAAACTGCAGTTCCTTGAATGGCCACTTGGCTCCAATAGCGAGTCAATCCCCATAGACCCGCATGTTAAAATGTCTGACTTTACAGCTGAAATAAATATGTTTACAGCCTGATACAAAAAACGGTTTTGGTCTCTATTGCTAATTTCCCCATTCATGACAACTGTACGGGGGTTATTTTTTTTTATAACTCACCCGTTTAAATTATATGAAGTTAT
This sequence comes from Heterobranchus longifilis, assembly GCA_028570985.1. Lineage (NCBI taxonomy): Eukaryota > Metazoa > Chordata > Actinopteri > Siluriformes > Clariidae > Heterobranchus > Heterobranchus longifilis. The sequence continues at coordinate 16,997 of JAOVVB010199336.1, forward strand.
GCATAATTAAGGGTGTGTTGCTATGAGTGACAGGTGGGTGCCGTTGTAAGTGGCGAGCTTCATTCGGCCCGCCTTGGCTCCACCTTTTCGCCCATTTTTGGGTAATACCTCCATGACTGGGAGTTAGGCACTGCCAAGAGCCACCCACTTTGAGCTTCATTTTGGCTCTTCAGACACCTATGGGTGACGTCACAAAGATTACAGTACATCCATATTTTATTCAGTCTACGATTTATGCCAGCCAAGTTGATGATCTTCAAAAACGAGTGGCTGTCCATCATTTGCATTTTATTACTAATGTATTTGCATTACTTTGAAAAAGCATTAGTCAAAATAATACATTTGGGGGTGATGAAAGAGAAAAAATGTGCAAAAGTTGAACTATTACAGCGCTTTTTCACCGGCCGCCAATGCAGAGCGATTTGCTACGAAGCGCCGGGGAGCTCTGCTCGCTTCCATTCGGCGCCCATGTTAACTAGTTGTGTCGCGCCACGGAGGTCCGCAAACGGCTCACAATCTAGAGCGATCATTTTGGCGTCTGGCCTATTTTGTCTGCCCCGAACGAATCTGGCATGAAAACACACTGATAAAACACATATTATACATGATATAAATAATCTAATTGTGATAAGTGATCATCCCTTGTGTGCCAAGCCTTGTGATTTTCCTCCCTTCTGTTCTCCTGGAGTTTACATTCCCTCGATTTTTACCCCCACATGATAAAATTTCATCCACTAACTGTTATATGTATTAAAAATAACAGAGTAGGCTACCTATCACTACTGTTTGTACACAGATTGTGCTTTTTAAATGACGTTATTATCCACATATTTGTGCGCTGTACTGAGAGGGACAGTGCTCTCGGAGCAACCAGATACACAAACATGCAGTCTGCACAGCGACGCACACACACATATCAGCCACACGTGTAGTTAGTAAACAGCAGAGGAGCAGAATCGCTTGTTGACCAGCACGGAGAAATGCGCTTCTAAAGAAAGTGGCTCGCCCGAGAATTTTTCTGATCGTCGCACTTCGCAGCATTACGGTGCCTGGTGAAAACGCTCTGTTAGCTGGTGCATTATAGCATTTTGAAGTACATTGTTTTGTTCTTAGCTTTGGATAAATGCTTGACATTAGTCAGCACCATGAACTTGTCAAAGACAAAAAAAAACACTTTCTTCTCATCCAAACAATTTTGTTTCCTGACGATTGATATTTCTCAGCTGTTAGAAATGCACCCTGTAACATTTTAAAAGTTTCTATAAAATTAGCTTGACCATTGAATGGAAACAATTACACACTCAAATCCCTGTGCAGTAAAATGAAGATACTCTTGATCATCTTGACTTTTTCCATTCATAACAGATGGAGGTTTTTTGGTGGGGGGGGGGTATTTAGGATCAAGAGGAGTCTTCCTGAGCAAACAGACAGGGCCCATAATGGCACCAGAGCTGGGTCTGTGCTGCCTCTCTTAGTGATTTATTGGAGGCTGACCTCACACATCTGTCGGGGAGTCCCTGTCCCGCTCCTTAACTCTTTCTTTCTCTATATTCCGGTCTCTCCCTCATCAAAGGATTAGAGGTATGGTGAGGAGTGTAAGAAAACATTGCACCCCACCGCTTGTGGGTAAATGTGTCGTAGTGAGTCCTTGCACTTCTATCTGTGAGAGCACGGATTCTATTAGCTGTCGGTTGCTGTTCAAAACTATTGATCTTATTTTGTGTCTCAGCTTCCACTAATGCAAATCCAACTTTACTTTACTAATGTTCCCTGTGCTCCTCTACACACATATTTTTAAACCCTTTACCTCACACTTTTATTCGGTCTATTCCATAAACTCTGGGTCTTAAAAGTGAAGCCAATGCGGAAGTGCCTTAAATGTGCATTATTTCTAATGGCCAGCAGGGGGGCGACTTCACTGGGTGCAAAAATAAGTCATATTGTATAGAAGTGTCAAGACAATAAATGACCCTACTTTTTTACTAATTATGGTAATAGACAATAAAGCAGCTTATGCTTTAGGGCGTGGATACCTTGTGATTGTGTTTCGTCTTTTGATCTTTGACCCTTTCACAGAGTGAAAGGATGTTTAAACTAATTGTAACATTTTGGTTGCCTGTTCAGTGTTCGGTTGTACTAAAAGACACTGTTTTTCAATCGCCAAAATTAATTACAGATGCACCTTGCTAACCAAGCTAGCTAGCTAGCGCTAGCTCCTCCTCCTTGGATCTGCCCTCTCATCCAAATATGGTCACTTCTGGCTCCAAAAAACCAAGATGGCGACAGCCAAAATGCCAAACCCAAGGCTTCAAAACCATAGTCCACAGACCAATGCGGTGGCTATGTCCATTTATACAGTCCATGATGAGTTTCCAGCCCCTTTGACAATATAACAGTTAAACACGCATGGATAAAGTGTGGCAGAAGATTGACCGTAGTATTAGTACTTATAGACTAAGGCAGTGGGTTTGGTATACCAGTGATACACAGTGTTTTGTTTGTTTATTTTGGCCTTTTTGCCCTTATTCGATACATTAATATGGCAGACAGAAAATGTGGGGAGAAAAGAAAAGGGGAGGACATGCAACAATGATCCACGGCCAGATTCAAACCAGAGCTGTTGCGGTTACATGGTACACGTCCTCGACCACCTGTCCACCACGACGACCCCAATGAAACACAGCTGTTGTTTTCAATAGTTGGCACTTCCTTACAGCTTTTCAGCAGAATGATGTCAGTAATCTCTTGCAGTTAAACCCAGACTAAACTGTCTTAGTCATTCTAATCAGTGAACAAAGCTTCTGCCAGATTCTACCTGCACTCGTCTCAGCCCCGTATCCCATCATGTCGAGCCTACTGCAGAAACTGTGGTACAATTCTAGCCTCAGCTTTCAACAGCTTAATGAAAGGCTTGTCAAAGACATACTTTTGCCATTTAAGGAATACAGCGAAAAAGTTTCAGATTAGGGCAACACATAATGAAAAGGACTTAGTGGAATATTTCACCCTCAAAACGACCATTTGTATATCAATTACTGACCGAATGTGATGTTGAATTTGTGAAGAAAACTTTGTTTTTGTCGCATCCCACCATGGTGAACAGAAAATTCAAAAACACTTCTGCACAAACAATCTCTTGCACGGGCGAGGAGTGCGCCTGCGCAACTCGGACGAGTGGTGGAAATCGGGGCTCAAGCTTAAGAGGATGGAAATTAATTTTGGGACATATCTGGCACGAGAGTTGAAAGAAAAAAACCCCACGACTATGATCGGTGATAAAAATGAAACTGACTGCACATTTGTGTAGCTCACAGTTCTTATTAAACCTCCTTGACAACATAAACACACGCGCGCACACACAGCACATAGACCTGCGTCAGACGCCTTTCACCATCTGTAGTCGTTCAGATTGGCGTTATTATGAATCCCATGTAGCCTACAATGGCGTCCCGTGGTGGATACTGAAATATTTTAACATTGTTACATCAAGTAAAACAGCAGGAAAACGCACAGCAGAGCCTAATCCTGACCCACGAGCCTCCGACCTGCAGCTGCAACATTGAATTCAACCCAAGTCGATGAAAGCCTGCTAGTAGGCCTATTAATATTAACGTTATCAGTTAACGTTAACTAACATTAGACTGTTTGATGTTAACGGTAATGTTACAGTTAACGAGCCATTAACAGTGAATGAACTAACGTTAGAGTCACGTTAACAGTGAGAGTTAAAACTCTGCAACGGCTTAAATCATCGTACTGATGTCAACCACTTAACGTTAGCCTGCTTACTCTTCTTGAAATGAGATCTCTCCATCACATTTTATCCGTGGCAACATGCTGCTCCTCTCCGTGTAGAGGAGTGTCTCCTCCTGCAGCTCCACAAACGTACACACCAGCTAGCAGGGCCGTATCTACATTTTTGGGGGCCCCTATACAAAATCTTGTTTGGCATAGGGCATCATAATCTATATGCATATAAATGAGACCAAATGCTACTTTTTACACATTAAAAATATTTTAAATTATTTTAGCTGCAAATTATAAATAACAAACCTGACTGATTTACATCTAGTTTTGAATCTTTTCAGATTAATAAAAAGTTTGATGATTGATCATCTAATCATTTGTTTTATTTATGTTAAAGGCCACTTTGAATTATTTTAATTTATGATAACGATAATGTAGAAAAACACATTCGATTTTAAATTTGGAGCATCCACATTCATTTCAGGACAGCTTAGATTGTATTTTGGGACGTTTTTGGGAGGATGGTGGAAAAAGTGAATTAAGAGCCCTGGCAGAAATGTTGTAAATAGTAAGGTTTTAGCGAAAATGCATGTGTTAGGGAATTACTGAGCATACGAACGGATAACTGAGACTTATTATACTGCACGAGTTGTGCGAAGAAAGGTTTTCTGCACAAATTCAATGTAATATAAGTAATTGATATAAAAACAGTCATTTTGAGGGTGAAGTATTAGTAAATCACCACTGCGGATACAAAGATGGGTTGTATTATTTCTGAAACTGTTAGTTGTGTTGTTAAAACAAAATCAGCACAGAACTGATTTCAAGACTTCATTTCTTTCTGCTAGTTGCCATGCAACCTTATATGACCCTTCCATGTAGCAGTGTTTGTAACTGTAATCAAGTTACATCAGAGTAATTTTTCATGAAATGTTTATATTATTTTGTCTACCCCCTGTAGAATCTCCTCTTAAATCCAAGTCATACAGAGAAGATTATACACCATATGCTTCTCTTTCCATCAGAGTTGGATTACTCTGCTGTTTTGTCTGCGTTGTCGTCCCTGCAGCACTGTGTTACATCACAAAGATGAGGTCGGGGGGGTGGGGGTTGGGAGAATATTATTAGAGACAATGGTCCTTACAAATATATGAATTCAGACCTGTGTTTGTGTTTTTCTGGCACGTGAAGCTGCGCTCACGTGTGTTTAAGACAGGGACCACTGGTGGTAATAGAAGCCCCCCTGGGTTTCAACTGTACCCCTCTCTCACGTGTGTTCATTCTCTGGAGTTTAACAAGCAGGTTCCTCTCTTTGAAGGGAGGAACAAAAGGCTAATGCGTTTAACCGATCTATCCCTTGTGATTTTTGTGGGGTTTTTTTTTCCCTCCAGGGTTGTCAGCGTATCGTAGAGGACTGGCAAAGGATCCTGATGGTCAGATCGCTTGTCATCAGCCCCCACGAGGACATGAGGACTTGGCTGAAGTACGCCAGCCTCTGTGGCAAGAGCGGACGCCTGGTCAGTACATTGACATATTTGTACAAAGCCCCTCAGTATTCTCTGGCTCCTGATCATGCCTAATTAATTATAATCCCATAACATTCAGGAGGAATAAATCTGACTTGATTAAATCAGTCTTGTGAAACGGAAAAGGGAAGTCGAGCTCTTGACGGAGTTAAGTGCAACCGTGAACTCCGGCCATGAAATTCAACTTCATTTCAACCTGTTTTAAGTTGGCGCTGATGAAAGTAACACAGCACCCTCAATCACACTGTTTAGAAACCTGAGCCTGCATATCTGCACAATTAAAGTGGTGCAATTTTCCATCCTCTACCTCACTGTTGTTCTAATTGATTGCAAGGGATGGCAGAAAATCGGCCAATTTTTCTTTCTACACACTACACAGATGTAACTTAAAACGAGATGTGATTGGCCAACACCAAGTATGGCAGGAAATGTAATTACAAGCGGTTGGAAAGAATGACCCCACTGAGGCTATATCCACACGACTACGAGCATTTTATCACCGTTTCAGAACTAATCTCCGTCCACACTAACAAGCCTGAAAACGCATATTGCAGACCGCTCACGTTCACTGGGCAAAAACACGCCAGTGTAAACAATGTAAGGCTGAGGGCGCCACCGGGCACTGGGAATTGTTGCAAATCGATCAAATAATAACTCGCCTCTTGCGCATGTAGGCAGTAGTAGCTTTATAAAATGCAGAATTTAAATGCACAGCTGCTAGAATAGACTACAAGGTCAGAAACGGCTGTAATTCGTGATGGTTGTCAAGGCTGACGTTGTTTGTTTTCTTCTGGAAAAAGGGTCACGTGATAGGCTACCTTGGATTCTCGCGATATCACAAGATCACACGAGAATCTTAGATTTCTTGATCGTACAAATCCATCTCTTCAGGCATCAAGTAAAGCGTTTGGGTCGGGTGCAGATCTGTCCTGACCAGTCAGCGTCCTGTGAGGAGCCACTCGGGCGTGGTTTTGGGGTTTGTTCAAAACAACAATGGCGGCTCCACGTAGATGCTGCAATACCACAATAGCATCTATTTTTTTGAAAGCGCCTGCCCTTTTCCAAACAGTTTCCAATGACGTCTTCTCAGATGGGACTGTGAAAACAAACCATCTGATGACGTCAGGTGACGTGAGGCGTGAGTGACGAATCAGGGAACGACACGTCGTGATGATGAGACCCAATCAGGAAGCAAACGTGGGTCATCGTTTTCCAAAAGTCTCAGTTTCTGCCCGTCCAGACTAAAACACAATCCTGGACTTATCAAATAAAACTGGATCAGCAAACGTCTCTGTTTTAGGGGCTCTAAAACACTGGAGTACTCTGGATGCCAGGCGTAAACGGAGCAAAAGTTAAGCGTTTTAAAACGTATTAGTGTGGATGTAGCCTAAGACTTTCTGTCTCTCTTTGTTTTTTTTTAAATGTTATTTATTCACACTATCATTAGCACTTAATAATGCACTGACCAAACCTATTTGTTTTTTTTTTTACTCTTTAAAAAAACAAATCTTCATCAGATCTTATCAAGGTAGAAGTTTAATCAAGCTCCTGTTGTCTCAGGCTTCTTATTGCAGTAAACCTTCTGCCGGTTAATTTGCTCCCTTTGCTTCTGTTGCTCTTTTCATCCCTGCAGGCGCTGGCCCATAAGACTCTGGTGCTCCTTCTGGGTGTCGACCCCTCCAAGCAGCTAGATCACCCGCTGCCCACAGCCCACCCACATGTCACCTACGCTTATATGAAGTACATGTGGAAGAGCGCCCGCAAGGTAGGAGCAAACAAACGCCTTGTGTTGACTCCATGGTTTACTGTATAATTAACATTTTGTCCATTTTTGTTTGTTGCTTTTCTGTAAGTCATTTATATATATATATGGCATCATACGTGACAAGTAGTACTTTTTAAGGATAAACAGCAAAGGGCAACATGTCAGCTTTTAAAGATGGTTATTAGTTTTAGATGGAAGTTTTTTGTGCAACACGAGGCAACAATCAGAGTTTCAAAATATGCCAGATAGGGAGGGTTTAAGTTACTGGCACATTAGTGACATAAACAGCGAATTAATTTAACATTGTGAGAGGAAAGGGTCTGAGAAACGTTAACAAACCAACAAACATCTGTAGAAAAAATTGAAATTGCAACCAGCCTAGTGATTGTATAGTCAAGCTTAATTAATCCGTCCCAGCAGGATCTCTTTTGTGATTATTAAAAATGACTGAGCCTTGGGAAAAAAAAAATTGGCTGTTAAAGAACTCACAGGTAACTGTGTAAAAAAAGTATATTTAGTGTAGTACTGTAGGTTCTCTTTAGATAAAAAAGCCTCTGAAAAACAAACATAAATAATACAACAACATGAAATTGAGGCTACAAATAGCTTTAATGAAAAGATTAAATATTGTAACAAAAATAAAACATTTAAAAGAAATCCATTTTTAATTTGTATTTGTAGGAAAGCGTGCGTGCGTGCGTGCGTGCGTGCGTGCGTGCGTGCGTGCGTGCGTGCGTGCGTGCGTGCGTGCGTGCGTGC
>JAOVVB010199347.1:0-10910 GCA_028570985.1 Heterobranchus longifilis
AAAACAAAAGACAAGAAAATATGACGAGGCATAAAAAATTGGCACACTGAAGTTGCAGTTCTGTATTAATTACAGGCGATGTTTCAAATCAATTCTATAGACGTTTGCAAACAAAGGACATGTCTAAGAGTGTGTTTGTGTGGGTGTATTGTGGGGGGGGCTTGAAAATATTTTCATCTACAAAACAGGGCCTTGCAAATAAAGTTCGGGAACCACTGCATTATGCATAAACATTATCATTAGTTAATACTCTCAGATGCGTATAGCGCTGTTTGTGCGTGTGTAGGTGCTGCGCTGTCCCAGGTACTGAAACGGAGCGGAGGAGATCGATACACACACAGACAGAACATGTCACTTAGTTCGGTTTCGTAGCCTGCTTGCTATCCGTGGTTTTAAATAGAACTTTTGACCCTAATTCAGAAGGGAATGAAGGGAAATGACGTAGAAACAGCTGTTTCTACGTGCCGCCCCCTGCTGATTTTGACAGAGAATCATTTATAAGTTCCAAAAATATTTAGGCTCTGCAACGTACTTATGCGAGTGCTCTGATTAAAGGGAAACTTTCAAGTGGCTCTGTGTCACTGCAGTGCGGGCAGTACATGCAGATGTACGGAGCCCTCCGTCCACCAGCGTGAAACACGTCAGCTTCAAAGCCCCAAAAATGATATTCGGGACAACCCTACTTTGTTCCTTTGTGGCTTGTAGGGCACTTGCGGTATAATTAGAAAGGCAGACTTACACATACACGATGCCCTGAATTAGCACCAGGGACAAGACAATACCAGTCAGGTAACCTGCTGTGCACGGAAAACACGAAAACAACAGGGCAACCATTTTTGAGTCTATGTGAGACATCATCAGAGTACCTTGCAGCGATCGAGGTTATGAGTGTGCCAACAACCTTGTGCAAAGACCCCATGTCAGTTCATTTCCGTCGATAGCTATTTTTCACAAATTGTGAAGCTACCGGCAGACATTTCAGCTATTCAAATGCAACATAAAATCCATAAAGCTGGCATTAGCTCTGCATGCCTTGCACAAAGATCTCGACAGGGGTATACTGTGTGTGAGCATGGTGCATTTGTCAGAGACAGAGACAGGGTTTGTACACTAGCCTGGGCATGAATGGCACCTCACAGTATTTAATCCAGGAGACTAAAATGGCTTTAAAAGGCTGTGGTAGCTGTTACGGTCTGAGGGAGTGCCTGCCAGGGCAGTGGGGCGGGTGTGGCAGCAAGGCTGTGAGTTATGCGCGTCGCACATGGACTCATATTTTTTGAGGCCAGAGCTGACGGTTGGCCATGCACGGCAGCACAGTACAGCACTTCCTAAGATCCTGTTTGTAACTGTCTGTGGAACAAGAGCCCGAGGGAGGAGCCTGCTTAAACTCACTCACCTTCACCACCGGTCTCAGATCCATCTCCTGTGCACGGCATGCATCCTACATGCACTTATGCACACATGCACTAAGAAGTAAGTAAACACGCAAAGAATATACCAGCGCACACACATGCGTGTCACACAAGCTGTGTGCAAACATAGCACAGGGTCAGCACACCACATGTGGGCCTTTGCAAAAATAAATAGTCCTCCTCAAAGGACCAGTGTCAAATAGGCATGCATGAAAAAGCACAAAAAGCACTTTGCCCCGCATACATATCTGATGCACGACAGCCAAGGTCAGTCCAAATCCTCTCTCTATCGGCGGCTACTTGAATCACCTTCAAGGATCAACAACTTTCATATAGTGCCTCGTCTCCTCCATAAACATGTTATGCTACTTGAGTTCCAGTTAGTCTAACTGAGTGACAAGCTCATTGTCAACAGTGCCGTAGCTAAAACTAGAAGCAGGGGGCGCTGTGTAGACAGTCAAGTACAGGCGGTGAGGGGTAAGCAGGCGGGCTCAGGAAACGATGATGAAGTGCAGCATTAGTGCGGTGATTAACTCCTTCTCCCGCTCTTCCTCCTCTCGTTCAGTCCCATTTCCTCCCACTGCGGGACGGGAGGGGAGCCTCTGATCAGTGTGTGTGAGATTCCCTTGACACACCGTCCATCTGTGTGTGTGAGCTGGCAAGCCAGCAGGCCTTCCTCACCAACATGCTGTCGAGATCCCTCCTCAATGTCTCTCCATTACAAACCTTTCCTCTCAGGCTCTCCAAACACCACTGAAACTTTGATGAGTAAGTGCTCCATTTGGCATGACATGATGTTAACATGCTATATGGAGGATAAGTGTATACAAAACAACAACGATATTATTCCACCTCTTTTCCCTCTGTGGTCTATGGTGTACAACCTGTGTTGTGATGCATACAGTAGTAGAACGTAGTAGTGTATGCAATGTAGAACCTCCTTCAAGAAAAGTGATGATTCTTCACAGGACAGTGTCACCAGGCTGGACTGGAAAAAAATTAGGCACTTGGCTACCTCATCTACACTTCAAAAAATATCCATTTTAGGGGCACCGCCATGGCAAAAAGCTCAATTATACTCAAAAACGGACACCGCAGACGCATAGCAGTTCTGTTTATACTATCTGCTTGGAGGACACATTCCACACATGCACAGTAGATCGCTACGTTACCACTTGTAGCGTAGTGGTTTGCACAGACAAGTCCGGACAGGTCCATGTGATCACAACAAATCGGCGGTACGTGGATGTCCGCACAGAGCCTATGCATAAATACTCTGGGGTCTATGGGGTGAGGGTCTATCTCTGCTATCACCATCTTTTTTTTTTTAATGACTGTGATGGACAAAATATTTTTGCACAAAACATAACTCACAACATACGTTTCCATGAAGTCCAATACAATGTAGATGGAGGACACCATCGCTGCATCCGTGACTTGACGCCACCGAAAACAATTGTGATTCATCTAAAGTAGGGATGAAACGGTTACCGGGTTTAATGATAACTACGGTAAAATTCTCTGACGGTTAGTAATACCGTTCAATTTTTAGTTATCATTAAAACCATGTTTAATTACCGCGCATCTGATATCTCACTAAATTCTCATTGCAATTATTATCACTGTCTTCTTAAGACTCATTTGTATTTATGTTAATTGGGCATGGGGTCATTAATATACTCCAATGCACTCAAATAGCAATGTTAATGCTTTTCATATGTTTACTTTTTACATTATTTTAATGTTTATGCAAACAAAAAGTGCATAGTTCTGCTAATTGCCAATTAATGATTATAGTGTGACATATCAGTAGTTTTTGAACATATTCAGCACATTTTAACAATACCGTGATAATACTGATAACCGTGATAATTTTGGTCACTATAATCGTGATATGAAATATCATATCGTTCCATCTCTAGTCCAAAGAAATACAAACAAGACGGAGTGTTTTTTTCACCTATCCCAGAGTGAAAACACACTGTAGCCAGACCATAACCCAGCACTGTGGAGACAGGTCTGGCAGTGTGAGACTATAGGGGTTAAGACACTGACCATGAACCACAATGTCCCTGGTTTAAAACCATTGTTGCATCTCTCTCTCTCTCTCTCTTTTGTTTCCTGTCATCTCTCAACTATAGCCATCTAATAAAAACAAAGAAAATACCAATATGCATGTATTGCACATTTTTAGTGTATAGCCTTGTTATACCATCTACTTTAACCCTTTCTAAATAAAAAAAAGTGTTTTTTTTCTTTTTTGCTAATTAGCATTTTAATTTGAAAGTCTATGAGACCAAGTTGCTTGTTAAGATGGACTTGTTTGCAGAGGCACAAAGGATAACAGAGGGGGAGAGAGCAGACCAGCAGCCCTTTCCAAGCAGCGATCAGAGGGCCAGGTGGCTGTGGCAAATGACCTCCACTCAATGATGCAGTAATAGCTTCACCTCTTCACCAGAGAGGCTATTCTGTGATCACATAGCCCCCACTCATATCAGATTGCATCACCAGCCGCCAAGCAGGGAAGTCCTTTTTTCTCACAGGTGCACAGTAGAAAAAAAAAACGAGCCCAGTGGAAACCCAGCAAGCTAAAAACACAGAATGAGTCAGACTCCCGTTATTAGCAAGTCTGCAGGAGCTGACTCCTCCAGATGACAATAACTGGGGCTTATAATATTCTGCCGTGTGAACCAATTCCACCCTTATTATCCTTAATGCTATTGTTAGTAAACTAGTTGTTCCTTGGTGCAGATCCAGATCCATCTATTTTTATACTAATCAGAAACACGTTTGTATCACTCACAGTTAATACGTTTTTGTGGCAGATCCAGCCCTCAAACACTCTCACAGGTTTCAGCCATAGAAATAAAGATGGTGACGTCATCTGTGGAGCTGCAGTATCAAGGTCCCGCCCACCGACTCAATCGCAAGCACAATCACAGCTGTCAGTCATGATGCCACACCCCCTTTTATAGCATCAAATAACTCATTAAAACCAACGTTATCAGAAAACACTTGACCATATGTCAGCATAAGAACTACCTAAAATGACAGAAACTGACATGGGAGAATGTATTGGACATGTACCCATCCCCTAAATTGGAGCGGGGGGGGATTATGACCTATAATGCAGCCAGCCACCAGGGGGCGATCGAGATGTTTTGTCTTCACTTTGGGGGAGGTGTCAGGCTGTCCATCTTTAAGTCTTGGGACATACTTCATCATAACATTGCATCTTGAACTTTGACCCTCTTGGTCATTTATGCTGCACCGAGGATTGTGGGTCAGAATAGCCAGAAAAGCATGCTGGCTTCCATGCTGCAAAATGCAGCCGGATGCAGTCGGACATCCTCGTATTTTTTTGCATACTGCATTTGACATACGCTGTATTGGGACATATTAATTCTTTTTTCTGGCATACTAGTACAGTAAGCTGGTTTGGGTGTTGGAACACACAGTCTATGGTTTCAGCCCTTTCCACAGGAAATGGGAGTGTCTTTGAACACATCATGACAGGGGTCAAAGCTTCACTGAGGCACGGCCCTCTGGGAAGTGAATATGTCTCGCAGACAGACGCTCCTCAAACATCCTTCTCATATGCAGATTGAGAATAATGCCCCACGGACTAATGTGCACCTCTCGTTAAACATTCATCAACATTCTGACGCAATTCCGCTGCCAAAATAAACTTCCTCTTTGTCATTCCGACATAATTCAAAACTTCTTATCATTTCAAGACTGCTGCTGCTGTTTTCTGCAAAGAGGATAAAATGGAAGAGAGGCACTCTTTCACACAGACAGGCAGTCAACCTTAATAACAGCAGCATTTACAATGTTTTGAAGATTTTGTAGACTTTCACCTGTTATAACCATCAGCATTAAGTGTCTTTCAGTAAAGGTGATTCTCACAGTGGGATGTGTATCTCCTCCTTGTCTCTATTTCTCTCCAGTGCCCTTATAAATTCTCGACAATTACATGCCAAGGCTTTTTTTTTTTTTCCAAGAGTAGAAATTACAGCTGTCTCCTCTCCTCTCTCTCATCCTGGCATCGCTCATCTATTATTCAGTTTTTAATTTGGCTATTTGAGGTTTGTTCCCTCGTTTGGCGACAAGTAAGCCTCTGCTAAACAGGCACCTTATCCATTACACTAAATCTAGCACACAGCAGACAGCATTCTGGAATTGACCATTAGAGGGGTTATTGATATAACCACCATTCCCTCTCGTCATTATCCCTCTAATTTATCCGTAATTGTATAGCAGCTTTTTGGAGTTATTCTCACCTTGGATGCAGAGAGAAAACATCTTCACTTTCTGAAACATATCCACGTTTGGGTAGTTTACACAAAAACCTCTCCATCAAATTATGGAGGGGCAGTATTCAGTCTAGGCAAAGCCAAGTCTCCATTGTGGCCATTTTGTTCAAGAGCTTTTGTGTTTATGACAAAAGTTTCCAAATTGCAGTCGGCTTTTACCCGGGGTACCATCGCACTTCTGGTCATCGTTACAGAGAGATGGGCCTCTCTGACTCATCTTCAGACTCCTATAATCATATGCAATTGTGGTAAAGTGAAAAGAAAGACATGGCTCTTTACTGGGATCTATGGCTCATTGTATCTTATGTGTCACACGAGCCAAGGATCAATAGCACTCAATAGTCTATTAATAGGCAAGTCTTGGCTCTGTTCAGACTACAGCACCAGCCTGTCCACTAGACCACGCCATGAAAGGAAGAGGGTGCAATAGAAACCAATCCTCGCTTTTCTGTTAAGAGTGAAAGCCTCTTAATCATCTCAGTTTCCCATTGACTTACCCCTCGGTGCTTCTCTCCCTCTCACCGAAGGCCTATCTTGGAGGGGATAGTTAACCGACCCCCCCCATCCCCCCCCCCCCCCTTGCCACAGAGAAGATGACTCTTTTTATTGAGGAGTTTGGGAGTGAGGTCAAGGAGGTTTTCTTCAGTTGCACTGCAACATAATTCCAGTCCGGGCTGATATATTTGAGTTATAGCTCAAACTATCCCTCGTACCTGTGTAGAACACCACATTATCTTAATCATTAAAACTGAGCGATTTGCAGAAAGAAGAACCCTCTCCACATTCTGCTCTGATGATAATAAGCCGCCCTGTAACAGCAGTGATTACTGATAGGCACTTGGACAAGTACAAGAGCATCTTCAACTTTAAGTGTAAGTAATCTGCCTAATAGACCATAGTATGTAGTTATCTGATAGAGACAGTCACCAAAATCAGACTCCAGTCGCTCACTCACGCAGACAATCAAAGGACACCTGAGTAATATAAAACAAATATTGCTATTGATCTGCAGTCTTTAATTTCCTCCCACCTCTAATACTGTTGAAAACCAAACAGAGCTTCGGGCCCTCCGCTATTTACCATCTTGCACAGATTACCGCATCAATTCTGGTCGAACAAGATCTATTGATGAATTCCTTTGTGTTTGTTTAAGCCTGCTATTTTGTCGAGTGCCTTTATTAAATACTGCTCTCAGTTTAAAGAAGCGTTTGGTATTTCTCATCATTTACTTCACAGACAATAAATGTACTGTATAGTTTGGGCCCGTCTGTTAATTTCATGCCTGCGTGTGCTGTTTGATGGAAAGAATGCGAGGGAGGCAGTCGCTCTCCTCCTTTCTCTCTCTGGTTCTTCCACCACCTTGGGCTCAGCCAGTAGGGGATGTAACTGTAGGAAGGGGAGGTGGTCAGCATCACATGATCTCCCCTCGGTGGTTGAGCACCGCCCCCCTTTTGCGGGACGGGGGCTGTCACATTCGTCTTTGTCACGGCGCGGCGTGCCACCCATTCATCAGGCCTGCCAGCAATGGCATCCCTTTCCTCTGTGTGCCCGGAGACTGGGCACGTCTGGGCCTGACTGCATCCCAGATACACACAGAGAGCAACACACAGACACTCTGATGGATTCATTTATTAGGCCTTTCATTACCCAGGGGGCCAATGGTGAATCGCAATGCACTGAATGCCACAGCAATGCACTGCTATGCCGTTGCCCTCTAGGCCTACTGCTATCATGGACGGGCTTTCAGAGGACAGAATAATCTCCTGGACGGTGTCTCATTAGACACTGGAAACCATTTGGATCACCAAATTAAATGTGTAATTCAACATGAAAAATAGACACAGAAGGCTGCATGAAAAAAAAAAAGCGGATTTTCAGCCCCGTGAACTCCTGCAAACTTCCCGGCAGTTAACGGCTGTTTACAGCCTGTGAAGTCCGCGTTCGCCTGTGCTATAAAAACGAACCTCCGGGGGTGGGAGCGGCGAGCGCGGGGCTGCGGGAAGACAGGGAACAACTAATAAAGTCGTAATAAACTAGTAATAAAGTGAAACCGCCTGGCTAGAACCTATCTCGCTCCAGCATCGAATGAAACCACCACTTTTGAAAATAAAAATCGAAATTGAAAAGTCCATGTCAATTCCTGGCAGTTTCTGGCAATTGCCTACAAATTCCTGTGAACAGGCAAAGGCGGGAAAACATGCGTGACGTACACAGTTTGTGCGCGCACCTGTAGAGTGGCTGCTTTATGAAATTATCATGATGTGAGGGATTGTGTTTTCTGTAGAAGCCAGTTTTGCTCTGTGCTTCCTGTGCTGACTGTTAAATATGAAAACGAACAAAAACAGAATAATAATAGTTTTTGCCACCAATTTTCAACAAAGGTGGCAGCCAATAAGACAAAGGTGGCCCACATTTGAGTTAAATAGGCAGAGAAAACCCTGGTGTCTGCAATGCAACAGACCTTAAAGAATATGATCCTACACCTATCCTCTTCGCCTCAGCCGGAACATGATTCTATTCACATTTTATCTGACTACATGCTAGTGAATACTCCTTTTGTTTTACTATATGGCCCAGTCTGCACAATTCCCATGGTTTTATGAACCTTGCTTTAAAAAGCCAACTCAGAATCAGTTCTTTTGTGCATGACAGCCTGCAGATTCCAAAGCAATTGGGGAGAAACCAACCACAGAGTAGATGTGTGAGGATAGAGTTCAATACTGCCTGCAAAACTTAGTATTATTGATTGCCCCGGATGGTAAATTCAATATAGTCTAAAGAAGTTAGAATTGTGGATCTACAAGCCAAGCAATTCAATAGTGTTCATCCCATGCAATGGTGAGGATCTGGGCACTGTCTGATTCAATCCTCGGAGCCGTGGAGAAGGCTAGCAGGGATGGAAGAGCCAACAAATGCAATACGCTGCAGCTTCAGAGAGGATCTTTGGAGTCAACAAATTTAATAGAGCCACTTTATCCCCTCATATGTTCGTGCAACTAGATTTAGAGTGTGGAGGTTCCCCCTGTGAAGCTCCTAGGAGCCGGGGAGTTTATCCTAAATAAACTGTCGTCTTTATAGCATCTTTCTCCAAGTCCAAGCCAAGCCCTGGTTTAATTATGACAAATCCACCGCATGTGTTCACCATGTTTGCCAGTAATGAAGGATGCTTAAAAGAAAATTGCTCAAAGCAACTTCTGTCAACAGCGATGGCAGAGGGGGAGACATCTCTGCCTTCCTGTAAAATATTTAGGATTTACTCCGGGTGTAAACACTAAACTCTGTGTCTCTGATTCTACTCAGAGGGGGAAAAAAAAGGCAGATGGGTACAACTGTCACAATGATAAAGAGGTTTTCATCCGATCAGAGAGAGATGCTCATTTGAGAACCGCAGTTGAAATTCAAAATCATCTAATCCTGCGAGACCATGTACGACTCAGGCACAGGCACAATAGCGACAAGACTCTCATTTCACCCCGGACATTTACAATCAAGGCCAAATTAAGTGTGGCATGAATTAGCCACAGATAACATAAACTAGCGCACAGGGGATGGAGGAGGGATATGAGTTACACCACTCAAGAGGATACGATACATTTCTTTTCAATTAAGAATTTGAACAACGTCAAAGCCTAGCTTTAATATTGCCCATAATAAAAGAACTCATTTGAATATCTGCTCCATTCTCTCAAGATATTAGGATGAGGAATCACTCGTTAAAATGGAGGGAAGAAAGGGAACAAGATAAGCATTTCTAATTGCTGCCATGTTTGTTTCCTAATATGTGACCCGCGACAGTAAAATTGTGTAGTTTGAAAACAAAAAGGAAACTGGAAAGGCATTAAAGTGTGAGGAAGCAGAGGCGTGCTAGGAATGCTCAAATACAAATTTAGCTGTGAGGAACCCTGAGTAACACAGGCGCTGGTTGTAATCCCAACACTATGCTGCACTGTCAAGCAGCTAATAAAAATAGGCTGGTGGCAGATCAAGTCTGTGATTCAAATACATTCAAAGCCTTTCTTAACTGAACTGCAAAAATCCCATTCTGGCTCATTTTCAGACTATTTTTCCTCTTCTTTTTTTCCCACTCTCCCTTCCTTCCTTTTTCATTGTTCTCGAGGTCTCTCTCTCCTCTCTCACTCCTTGCACCCCTCCCCACACCCCCCCCCCCCCCCCCTCTCCCAGTATCATTGCTAAATCTATTTGGAGCTGCCGCTGGGAGCAATTGAGCAGAAATGGGTTTGTGCACATCTTGAAAACTGTGTCTGTCATAAAAACACAAAGGTTCAGCACAAAGAACTGGTTAAATATCCATGTGTCTGGCCACTGGTAGCCTGCAGGTGTCCTCAGCTAGGGCAACTGTTGACTTGGAACAACATCAGAGCAGCACACCCACTGTACTGTAGCTTTGCTTTAGCAATGTGTGTGTACCGCAAAAATCAATTCTCTGTCTATCCGGGACTGCTACGTGTGCTACACAGGCTATTACACAACTTGACCACACTGAAAGCGAGCTAGGCTGACCAGCATGTAGTAATGTAGTGCTATCACAATAACAATACCTCTGAACCAACAGCGGTACAGCTGTGCCTAGAGAGACATCACACTCTCTGCTGGTGACGAATCAAGTCGTGGGGATGGCACCATGTGACAGCGCTGCTTCCATTTGTCGGAGTGAGATAATATGACTTCAGCTAAAGCCCTCTGAACCTCAAAGAGCACGTTCATCTCCATGACTTTGAATTCATTACCCATCAAAGATAAGTCTCCTTTTCACACGCGGGGGCTCTATTTGTCAGTGTCACCACACAAAGGAGAGGGGCAACTTATTCATGCCAAACATGCCTCCAGTTTCAACTTTTAGTCGCCCCTTTGAGCACTGTTTTTTAATTAAAAGAGGTTCCCTTTCTTCTCTTTTTTTTTTTTTTTTAGCGGGAATGTCTCTTTGATAGCACTTTCCTCAGCTTGAAATAGTCACGATAACATATCTTTCAATTACAGTTTTATTGTGACTACCATCCGGTTGCCATTCAACCCTTCTCTCCTCCTCAAGCCACCGTACCTGCGGAAGAGGAAAAGTGACACATGGGTCTGCATAGAAGCAGCTCTGATTTTCAAGCCATCACACATTACCAACGGCTTTTATCTGCAAGCTGAGGGAGCACGCACCGCCTGGAGAGAGGCT
>JAOVVB010199378.1:0-10909 GCA_028570985.1 Heterobranchus longifilis
GTGTGTGTGTGTGTGTGTGTGTGTGTGTGTGTGTGTGTGCATGTGTGTAAGTTGAGCATCTGGCCAGGCAAAAAAACAGGACTGGAGCCTGGAGCGTGCACTGGGAGGAGGCTGTCGTGCACTTCTGTGAAGATGCTCACATCTGTTTCTCTTTCTCACAAACATGGGAAAGTAAATAACAACAAGTGCAAACGGCAAAAATGGGGGTAACAGATATGTATCATAAAGCCCCCTTTTTTAAAATTTTTTTTTACATAAACCTATCTCCTGTGGGTGGGCATGCACTCACACAGCAGTTATAGCTTGTGACATACATATCTTATGCTGCTGAATGCAGCACACAGGCCTCAGGCAGGTGTCCACCCCGCAGGAGAAGAACAGCAGAAATAGCATTCACACACAAACACACGCATGCTTGCACTCAGACAGACTATCTCTTGCTCTCACAAATCAATGTTCTTTCTCTTCTTCTCAGTGCTGCGGTTAGTTGTCCTCGTACTGAAGTGTGGCTGAAAATATTAAACACCTCTCTTACAGGCTATATTTTATTATAAAATGCGAATGTATTTGTTGTGTTTGCTACATGAACAAGGTTAAAATCATAGATGAGATAAAGGTTTAGATCAACGTTAATGCCACAGCTGTGTCCTATGATTAATTTGATTTAATTACGACCTACTAAACCCCACCCCAGAATAGGAGTTGTCCAATCATAGCTTAGCAACCATAACTAGGCACAGCAAGTCTGCCAAGCTTTGGATTTCTCCACATGACAAAATGGTGTGCTGCAGTGGGGTTTTTTTCCCTCTCCAAAACCAAAACACAAGAGCAAAAGTGTAAGGAATGGACTGATGGATGGACTGTTCTATCTGGTTATCTGCTCTAATGTAAGCTTAACAGCTAAATAAGGTTGTGTGAGATATTTGTATACTATACTTACATTAGGACTGACTAGCTTTACACTATGTCTTGTACATGGATCATCCACTGCTGAGGCAAAAAGTCAGCATGACCTCAGCCTCAATCTTTTGCACAGCATGCGACATGCATGTGACCATCAAGTGCATACCTTTTACAAGATTCTCTTTTTAAAACTTGTCTGTTTCAAACATTGAAAAGTCAGCTGGAAACTCATAGAGCTAACGTTAAAGCTAAACTGGGTAAATCTGCCACATTATCATTGTAATGGATGTGTGAGAATGGAAAGCTTGAAAGGCAACATTAACTGAGGGGGGGTTAATGAGTGGCCAACTGCTTTATGAAATATTTATTTTTTGGAGACTTTAGTAAGATTTTATAAATACAACTGATAAGATTTGAAAGGCTTATGTTGAAGAACATGGCTCGTCTTCACTGCTTGACATGAAAATATGAGGGGTTTTTTTTATTTTATTTAGTCTTATTTCTAACATGTTAAATAAAAAATAAAAACATGAATAATCAATTAAATTGATATCAAACATACATCAAAACTCAAACCAACATCATAAATTAATATTTTATGTCTGGAAAGGAGTAGGAAGAAATTGATTACCATTCCCATTTCAATCAAATCAACTAAATCAAACATGACAAAACGTACAAATCAGAAGAACATCAATACAAAAATAATAACAAACAATCAGAATGCAACAACTGAAATAACAGCAACAACAAAGAGAAAAAGTAAACATCCTGCTTATTGTGCCAGTCCCATCTCCTATCCAATCAATAGTTATTTTTTAAACAATCTTTTACACTTATTTAATGTTGTTTTTAATTTTTTTAATTTCCTCATATTTTGCATTAGTCCTCACAGGTTGTTTCTTGAACATAGCCTCTCAAGTCATTTTGACTTTCTCTTGTTTGGAACAACTTCTGGATACTGCGTGGGTAATAATTATTTTGCTTTGTACATAATTTGAGTTGTTTTAAAGTCAACAAAGTCTATACATTTTAGTGTTTTTAATTTGATAAACAGTGGATTTGTTGGTTTTGTTTACAATTCATATTGCTCTTTTTTGTGGGATTGTTGTGTTGGTGACAAAGCAATGCTTTTAACTATTCTCAAACCTCAATTCCAAATGCAACATATTCTAAATATTACTGAATAGTGTTTTGGTTCAGAAAGAGTGTTACCTGCTTGAAATACGCGAGTCGTGTGTCTGTTTAGATTGAGCACCACATGGTCTCATTCATGTCATTACTGTCTCTGGTCACTGGGCAGAAGACTGAGGAGAAACAACAGATGTGGCTAAATGCTTTAGAAAGTGTTGGAGTTTGTATAAGTGTGTAAAGCAAACCTTAGCAGCTTTGACTGTTGTATGTATCCACTGATCCTCAACTACAGTGAAGTCCAAATATAACCACGTTAACAAAGAGGAGAGCCGACACGTTCAAACAGACTCTGTGCTATTTTCAGTCCGCTGTCAAAGTTATTTAGGGACGAGAGCTCACTCAGACATTGTTTTGAATCGCTGTTAATCTTTGGATTTCATTCAGCGACACCCATTAACGATGAACATGGACCTTATCTGCGTGGGAGTCAGGATGAGACAGTTTCCTGCATCCTACAGTCATTTCCCCCTCCCCAGAGACACACTGTGTACTTGGCACAGCAAGTGGTGCTATCACATTCTGTGTCACATCCACGCAGTCGTATTATATGTGAGAGGAGGACCAGCAGTCTGGGAAATATGAGTCAGGCTTGGGTTTTAAAGACGCCGCTAAAGTCATCACGTCAAGGTTGAGCAGGAGCTTTAGAGACTTCTTTTTGCCATTCCCCCTGGAAGATGAAAATGATGTTAGAATAGACTGCTGCGATTACCTAATTGTTCTTGAGGGGGTCGCTGTTAGCTTACACAAACACACCTCCCACCACTTTAGCTGTCTCTTTCTTGATATGTCATCATCAGCTTTGTGTATCCAACACTGCTCGTGAAGGTTTATCTCTCCTTTTTTCTATCCTCCTCCACTGCTGCCATTAATGTCCTGCTTTGTCTCTGCCTTTGCCTCCAAAAAAACATTTTGTTCCCTTGCATGACCGCTGAGCAAAACACAGAGCAATCGAGCTGACAGGTCAGCTGAACCCTGCATACTACTACAAATATGGACACTTCCAAGAAAGGGAAAGTTTTATTTTTGTTGTTTTTAAGTTTGCTGTCCTGGAACTTTTGTAGTGTTTGTGGGCTGCTGGGCACTTTTTGAGTGATAGTTGAGTTGATTCACTTAATATCAAAATCCATAAAAGGGATAGAAGCACTGGAGTAATGAATAGGGTAATGTACATTTGGGGCTGGTGCAGTGGGGCGGAGATGAGCTGACGTGCAATACAAAATGAAGATATAGTGTTACTGTGGGCATTTTTGACATACAATTAAAATTAAAGGAGATTTTTGAGCTGAAACTCTATGGAATCATTTAAACAGATCAATATGTCGAAAGGTCAGTCCACCTGATGTTTAACATCTGGTTACTATTGTGACGACCCCTCACATGACCCCATAGTAACACTATGAAGGCCATAACATCTGGTTACTATGAAGGATGAAGACCGTAACATCTGGTTACTATGAAGGCCGTAACATCTGGTTACTATGAAGGCCATAACATCTGGTTACTATGAAGGCCGTAACATCTGGTTACTATGAAGGCCATAACATCTGGTTACTATGAAGGATGAAGACCGTAACATCTGGTTACTATGAAGACCGTAACATCTGGTTACTATGAAGACCGTAACATCTGGTTACTATGAAGGCCGTAACATCTGGTTACTATGAAGGCCGTAACATCTGGTTACTATGAAGGCCGTAACATCTGGTTACTATGAAGGCTATAACATATGATTCACATCATGGTCAGACTCATGAAACGTTGAATTCCTTGAATTTGTCAGCCATAGGGATGTTCATAATTAACTTAACTGACAAGCAGAAATTTGACAGATTAATACTCAATCAGTCAGTTAAACAATTTACAAAAATATTATAAAGGCTACAATCTATTTTTTAACTGCTAGTTAACTTGATAGTGCTAACTTTGCACTAGCAAGTTTTAAGCTGTTTTATTCTGCTAAGATAAGATCATGGCTCTCACGAGCGCCTGCTGGACAGCGCTCACAACGGAGAGCTACGTGACACATGCCACTATATCGATGAGGAATGCCGTCCTCGGCAGTGGCGTTTCCAGACTTTTGTTTAAGTGGGGCACTGACTTATGCAGGGGTGGCATGAAGTGCGTGTGCATATACACGTCAGAATAACATTAATTTATATTTATGTCTCCATTACTCATATCTACTTTAACCCCCTAGAGACTCACCATCATTTTGTATCTTTTTGTCTTCAATGAAATGGTTACTATGGAGACTAACATCATCACACATGAATACAATTGTGTCTCAGCTTTCCAGTCATACCCACTTTATGTAATTCAAAGACTTGTAGGGACCCTATTATGCAGAAATATTCAAATACACCATTTTTAGAATAAAATAACATTCATACTGCATGAGAAAAACTGCAGGTTTTTAGCCCAAACTACACAAGATTATCGTAAAGTGGACATGTTTCGTGAGTACCCATAGAACCCATTTTCTTGAGATATCTTGAGGTCAGAGGTCAAGGGGCCCCTTTGAAAATGGCCATGCTTGTTTTTACCTCCCCAAATAACTTTGGGGCGTTATTTACCAGTGGATTCCTGAAATCTTGTAGTTTCATATGATACCAATATCTTTACTTTACAGCTTTTATAGTATTATAGTAGAGTCAGCTACTGCCTCTTAAAGGCAGTAATGACGGTTGCCGTGCTGCTGCCTGCTTCTTACTGCTGTGGCACCTGTGGTGGCCAATCAGATTTCAGGGGTCACCCCCTGGAAACACACCTGGTCCTCGCAGGTGGATGTGGTGGAGACAGGCTCGGACATACGCTCCACAGACAGCCGCAGACTTGTACCGGTCGCACAGGCGTGCAAATGGTTCCATTTTTACTGGCTGCATGTGTCCACGCAACATCATGACTGCACGACCGGTACAAGTCAGTTGCTTGCTTGTCGGTTAACGAGGGTCGGCACCGGTCAGGAAAAATATCCCAGCATCCTTAGTCAGCCGTCTGTGTGTCACCATCAGTTGAGAGTATGTTATAAGTAAAACATATTGACCTGGATGTTGTGCATGCAGACCTCACCACAGATTCTGTGATTCACTATAGTGGTTATGATGATTGTCTGCAGGCAGGGGGTGTGCATGATTGAAGGGACTGAACTTTATAAAACCTTTCAAGACTTACTGTAGTAAAAAATACTTTAATTTGTGCATTCAAAATATGCCTTTAAGCAGCATACATACAGTAGCTATATGCAAATGTACTACTAGAGCACCTAAAATAAGTGTGCTGCAGATATTTGAATTTTGCAAACTATTTTTGATTACAAAACATTTAACTTTTACATTAGTTGATTAGGATTCTCATTACACTACGATGACTCACAACAGCATATATAATGTGTTGCCCATATAGAATATTTAATTCTAGTATTATATAAGATTGCCTTTAAGCTGTATCTGCTCTTCAGCAGAAATGTAATGCATGGACAGAGACACAAGCAATGCATATTACATATCTCTCTTATTTTATGTATGTCCATTCAACAGTTAAAAATACAGCAAACAAAAATCCATGAATCAGCCAGGTGCGTTGAAGTGTACAGTCGGTGTTTGGTCATGTCAGTGGACTTAGGAGCTTCCCTCGTCCCAGTAAAGCTGCTGTGGCAAAGACGTAAGCTTCTCAATTGGCTTGGGATTGGTTTGAGTGAGACAGGCTCATGTAATAATGTCAAAGTGGTTAAGCCCCCGGGCATCTTTAAAGAGCTTTCAGCAGCCACACAGGGAGAAAGACGGGGGAGGAGGGAAAGATAGAAAAAAAGCAGAAAACGACAGAGAGTGCAGAGACCTTTTTTTCGGCACACGCGGGAGAGAGGAGCAGATGAAAAAAGGTGAAGGAAAGACATCTCATTAGGCTCAGCGTACAGCGCCAACGAGGAAGAGAGACAAATAACGCGAATGGTAAAGAGAGGAAGACGAGAAAGTCAGTGATCTCACACACCAGCAAACACACAGCTCCGAGTCAGAGATGACTAAGCTGTATTTCTGTGCGTTCGTCGATGCCTGAGCACCTCTAAAGCCTCTGGCAGTGTCACAGTAATGTTCCCACTCTTCAAAGGAATCTCCTCCGTGATTTACATTAAGGAGGACTAATAGAGTCTGCGTAGTTATGGTTGACATATTCAATTCTACTTAGCATTTTAAATGTGATGCGCTAAGTCTCGATGGGCGGTAAGAAAGAAAGCAATCCAGTCTGAAGTGCGTCTTGTTTAGTGGAGGAGTTTACTTTGAGATTCTCTCACAAAGCCTGGACCGCAGCAAAGGCTAGTGGGCTGCAGCAGCTCTCTTTAGGCTGAAAATGGCCGACATCCAAGTTTTGTTTTCCTGCAAAAGTCATGTACGTACTGTAAAAGTAGAGCAGCGCTCATGCTGTGTGCACCCCGACCGCGCCGAATGCCTCTTCCATCCACGCTTTGATTGTATTCTTCTCACCTGTGAATCGTGCACCTCAGCCAAACTCCCAGGAGGTGCACATAGCAGGTTATTAATCAGCCACCGAGGTCAGAGAAATACACCAACTCATCCCCATCTTTTATTCTCCTTGAATCAGCTAAATCATCCATAACCTCAGCGGGAGAACACATCCTGTGACACATCTGACTGTCAGTGAATCACCTATTCACATCCTGCAGATGAGTTACCGACACTCTTAAATCGCTTCGGGAAAACGAGGACTCAGGCCCGACTCTCTCGTCATTAAGCGAGCGTCTCTGCCTGTGAATGACAGCATGCAGGTGAAAACACCTGCAGTTGTCCTGATCCTTCCTCTCCGCAGGTGACGCCGGATTTGTTCCGTGACAGGCTGGCGCGGTTGTTTGTCATATTTACACGACTTGACTCAGGATATGAAGTGGAAAATTAAAGGTGAGCCTCAAGCAGGAACAGGAATCTGCTTTTTTTTTTTAAACTGACCGGAGTCGCCTCAAGGTTTTATTTATGGAGTCAGTAATACTAATCCGTTGTTTTGATCCTGTAAATTCAAGGTTATGGCTGTGTAAATGAATATTGTGGTACCGTTGAGTTTTGTTATTTATGTGCTTCAGTTTGCGAGATGCCTTTATAAGTGTTTCGGGTCATTTCTGTATGCTACATTATTTGGTGGTGGTGCCTTTAACAGGAGTGTTTCCAGGGGGTAGTAAGAGACCCGCAGAAGCGGGACAACTGACATTACTGTCTTTAAGAGGCTGTAGTGGACTGTAGTTATAAAGATAAAGTGAAGACAAACTAAGAAATCCATTGGTACCAATCATGCTACGCTAGCTTGTCAGGAAGGGGGCAACATATTGCCCCAAAGTTATGCTAAATTTTGGTGAGGGAAAAACTGGTATGACCATTTTCCAAGGGGTCCCTTGACCTCTGACTGCAAGATATCTGAATGAGTCTTCCCTTTACAGACATGCTCACTTTATGATAATCTCATGCAGTTTGGGGCAAAAACTGCAGTATAAATGTGTTATTTTCACCTATTCTACAATGGTGTATTTGAATATTTCTGCATACTGGGGTCCATAAACAGACTTGCAATTATATAAATTGGGTATGACTGGAAAGATGAGACTCTTGTGGATTCAATTATATTCTAACAGTCTATTGGTTGAAGAAATATGAGACCATCACAGTTTCATAGTTTCTCATTTGTCCCCATTTACAATTCAGTACAAAATGTACAGAAATGTCTTATTGGTACAAAGATAGCGCCTCAGCAGAACAGAATGAGGACTCGAGTTGTTCTACTTTTATGTGCAGATTCTGTGTCTCAGTGTTCATGCAGCTTCAACTGTTGAAGTAGTTGTTGCTGATGATGTTACATCAGTGCTGGAAAAAATCTGAATAGCTACTTCTCAGTGAACAAGAATAGTTCAAGCAGGGTTTCCGACAGATGAGTTGTTACGGCCGGCGGCCAAGTGAGCAAAACTCAGAGGAGCGGCTTGTCACAAAAATGAGAATAGCCGGTCCACCTTAAAGGTCAGTCCACCTTAAGTGAGCCTGGGCCGAAGTTGTCACTAAACGTTGGGGCGAAGCAAGCAAGACACGGGAACTTTGCGTGGGTCTTGAGGAGTTGTAACATTTCTTCACTGACAGATAGCCTAAACTGTACACACACTACAGTGCTACGTTCACAGCTATAACATTACTGCTAACGTCAAACTCACCATCACACACTCGCTAACGGTCCGCACTATTATTCCCTAAAGGAGTTCGGTACTTGTACAACACATTTTAGTTCATTTTAGTTTAAGAAACATCTTAAAAATACTTTTGGTGGGGAATCAACTTAGGCACTTGCAATGCTGTATAAGAGTGAGGTATAAAAAGATAAAATATTCATTATTATATTAATGTTACAAACAAAATAACCTGTTATTATGCATTTGGGGTTAAAAAAACATTGTATGTTGTGAAGGATCCTATGTTGACTGCTTTATATCAATTACTCAGGATTTTGCATTTAAATGTAATTAAATGACCATATTAGCCGAAGACATTGTCAGCGAGTTATTTAATCTATAAACAATTATTCAAATGACAGAAATCAGAATATTCTCCATATCCATATTCCTCACACCTCATATGTGCAAATCAGACTTTGAGAAATTGCAGCCGTTAAAGACCATGGTTATACTGGGATAGATATAATCCTTGTATCTCAGTGGTTATTCTGGTCTAACCTTGAGAGCTGCTCTTAACGATTACCTCAGCACTTCACTCTGAGTAGCTGTAAACAGAGTTGTTAATTCCACTTTTCAGTGCAGTGTTGTAGTCTTGAGTTAATTCTTGCATGTAATTCCTTGAAGCCTATGAAATTGTTTTAGTCTTTAAAAGTCAAGGCCTAGTTATTTTTGCTCTTCTAGCTCTTGTTCGGTGGATTAGCCGTCTGTTCTGTGAGAATTGTCCTGTAGCTCTTAGAAATGTGCCATTTCTTTAAAAGCCATTATGAAGGACGAACTGCACAAGAGCACATTCCTCTGCAGTGGCAATAAAGCAGACACAATAAACTCAGTGATTTGGGTCATTAATAGTATGTATTAGGGATCAAACGATATTGACCTTTGACCAGACCTTGTCAACTCCAAGAAGTGCTCCTGGTGAGGAGTCTGATGAGGAGGTTTAAGCTGATTAAAATGATTAGGCACTTATACATAACTTGCGTGCTTGCGTGCGTGCGTGCGTGCGTGCGTGCGTGCGTGCGTGCGTGCGTGCGTGCGTGCGTGCGTGCGTGCGTTAGCCTGATTTCAGTGTTCCGTAACAGTGTTCCAAGTTTGATTAGCATAAAATTTACTGTGCGTATAATTACATTTCTTGACTGGTGAGTAGATTGATGTGTATGTCAGTGAGTAATTTATCGACACATTTGGGCAGTAACTTTGGTTTAGGTGTCATGAAGAAAAGAATACTTGAAAGCAGAGCACTGCCTTTCACCTGCTGCTGAACTGTTCACATATCAGAGAAAGAAGCAGGGGACAGCAGGGGTTTTTAAGTGTGATCAAAAGGCATTGAGCCCTTGATTCCTCATGAAGCCAAAAGAGATAGCAAGCAGCATTTCAATGGCAAAATCCATATTTCTTTTCTGTATTACAATAACCTCACTGTGTATTCTGCGGCGAGTGAGTCCAGTGATAATAGGCAGACAAAGCCTTGTGAAGCTTAGGGACTTTCTTACCGTGTGCCTTGAAAAAAGATCAGAAGCTTTACAGTGACGTCTGATGGTTTGCAGAAATGATAGCAGCAACAGTATTCAACCTCAACGAAGCAGCGGCACATCACTCCATTGATTTCAGATTGTTATGCCTCCGTGCAAACAAATACACTTAATACCTTTCATTAAATTCCATCTCCACTATTATATGAGTATGGACAGTCATGGATGTAAACTGCAACATGACTGGTTAGCGGAGGCATACAACCACAAGGCCGTAATTCTAGTTTTAGTCTGATACAGGCACAAAAATGCTTATAAGAGTACAGCATGTGTTAATTTGATCATCTGATATTCATATGCTCTTATTAAAGAATTGAAGCAAGTAGCAGTTAGGATATATCACATTACTGTATGTCTGTCAATATGCTATAATAAATGTTTTAATAGGCAATGTTAGCCATGATCAAAATTGCAAATGTCAACCCCATGGTGGCATTAGAGGTAAAATGTGGGGTCACCAGAGTCAGTAGAATTCGTCCTCTGTTGACCATGAATTTCATAATCAGAATCGTGTTTATTTCCAAGTATTTTTTACACACAAGGAATTTGTCTTGGTGATACGGTGCATACACAAAAAAACGTCATGGGAATGCATCCAAAAGTTGTTGAGATATTTCAGCCAACCGACCAACATTGCCATCCTTACATTTTTGCAAAATTTCGATTCTTGAGGGCACAACATGCACTGAACCTCTTCAAGACACTCATTGGTGTGAATGCTGAAAGCTATTCCAAATACTACACCTTCTTCTTAAAAATTCAAGCCAGCAATTCAGTGTAGCATCAGCCTTTCAACAAACCTTAAAATATTCTACATTTCCATAAATTATTGGTATTAGTCAACATGTCAATGTTATTCATAATATTTAAACCCAATTCAACATTTCCAGCTATTCCAAATACTACAACTTCTACTTAAAAATTCAAGTCAGCTATCCAGCGTAGCGTCAGCCTTTCAACAAACTTTAAATTATTTCACATTTTCATAAATTATTGGTATTATTCAACATTTCAGTGTTATTCATACTATTTAAACCCAATTCAATGTTTCCAGCTATTCCAAATA